>RJWT010024652.1:0-16403 GCA_004365215.1 Cuniculus paca | reverse complement strand
TGCCCGCTTCTCTTCAGGAGATGGGGAAATTTCAGAGTTTGAGAAAGCGAGAGAATTCAGGACTGGAAGGGAGGAGTCATGTCCAGTGACTTTAGTTCCTGTCTAGCTCTTTTGTTGGCTCCAATGTGACCCCAAGCTGTCTTCCACCTTTCTGGATCTCCACCTATCCATCCACACATCTATCCATCATTCATCCATCTATCATCCATCCATCATGCATATATCTGTTCATCGATCAGACAGGTCTCATACTGTCTGCCCATATCAAGTTTCCTAGACCATTACAAGCATTACTGACCTCATCTATTGAAAGATACTCTGAGTCCATCAGACAAAAGAGGCCACATAAAGGGCATTGTAAAAAATGTAATTTAAGAAAAACAGCTGCCTATAACACAGGGGATGAGGGTCACAGGACCACAGAGGACCTGGTTCCCAGGTCTTCAGGTCACTAATGATCCCTTCTAATGCAACAAAACCCAATCATACTTATTTGAGATGTCCAACTATTCTGTTAGGGTTAATTTCTCTCTCAAGCATTTCAACTTAATTTTATATCAAAACTCAACTGTACTACAAAGTTAATTTTGTTCATATTGACAAAACATATTTACATATACACATATGATTTAGACCACAAAATAATTTACTTTAGGACAAAAAAAGATTCTTCAGCATAAAGAAGGATAAAGAGACAATAAGCGTGAGTCAGCTGTTACTTGAATTCGACAAACTCTCTTCCCCTATGCTACTGCAGACAGACAAACAGCATGTGTCATATCCACTGCCACATGAGAGCATGAACGCACAGGCCGCTTACAGACACCTACTGGAATTCAGAATTATGCACGAAGGAGAGGAAGAAAACCTGTAAATGAACTGCTTGAAACTGAGAGGCTATAAAATAAATTATAATTCTAGGATAGTAACTAGGAAAATCAGATTATGAAGCCAAGACTGAGAAGGACAGCACCCCAGACACTGGAAGAAGCCCGGTAGGTACAAAGTTCTCCACAGAAGAACCGGGGATTCTGGGCTCCAGGGGGCTTTGGCAAATTGTGAATTGTGCCCTTCTTAGAGCTGCCCACTTTCGCCTCCTCATTACCTGTGACGTCAGGCGGTCACAGAGCTGAGTCTACCACGTCCCACCAGCTGCCCCTGCCACAATATTTCTGAAGCCACCCTTTGGGAAGGCCTAGGCCCCTCACAGCCAACAGCTGTCCTACATCTCGCCATTGTGTTTTATTCAAAATGGCATGTCTCAACCAGCTCCAGTGCCTAATAATTTTTGATTGTTTAAAAAAAAAGCTTTAATTAAATGTGCAAGCCAGGCATGGAAAGCACTGTGAAACATTTTAAGCCTGATCTGGAAGTGGCCCCTGAGAACCTGGGAAAACCTGGTCATGCTGAGATTTGTAGGACAGGAGTTGGTGGGTGCACAAGGTTCTGAAAGAACGTACGTGGAGAGGACAGGAAGTGGGTCAGGACACCGATAAGGAGCCGCAGGGAGACAGCAGGGAAAGGACAGTCATGCTCTCTCATGGGGGGCCCAGAGGTCAATCAGAAGTTAGGACACAAGGGTTATGTGTGTTTGGTCTGAGGTCTTTAGAAACAGGACAGGGTCAAGTTTCTAATTACCAGGCAAAGTCCTGTGCCTGTACTTTCCCCTGCTCCCTAGGTAAAGGGGTCACAGTGGCACTGGACACTGCAAGACCACTTTCCCTGAGGGTCATTGCTCCCCACGGCCCTCCATCTTCTGCCTTCCAGGGAGTTAGAGAGAAGCACGCATCCACCAGCAAGAAGGAGGAGTCAGGCACTCTGGGAAATCCTAACGCCATACTACATTTCCAGTTTACTATTTATACATACTGGGTAGTCTATATCCAGTTTAATCTTACAACTACTGGAGGTGAGATGGTAAGCATTAATGTTTCTCCTTTTACAGATGAATAAGTTGAAGAGTGCAGAATAAACAATGTTGAAACCACTATTTAATTACAGGCAGGTTAAATCCAGTGTGCTTGCCTTCACCCTACTACCATATTGCCTTCGATGCACTGGCACACACACATACACGCATACTATCCCACAGTATGCAGCCAGCTGTCAGCAGGACTTGCATGTGAATGACAGGGTATAGTGTCGTGGTTTAGATCATAAATGTCTCACAAAAGCTTCACATGTTCGGGGTGGGTCTTTCAGAAGGTGACTGAATCACAGAGATACTGTCCTGAGTGAATAATCCTCTGATGAGTTTATGGCTGGATGCGTTGTTAATGAGTTGGGGGCTGGTGGAAGAAGGAAGATCACTGGGACTGGGGTGTGACCTGAAAGGGTATATCTTTTATCCCCAACTCTTTCCTTGTCTTTCTGCTTCCTGGGTGCCATGGTGTAAGCAGCTCTCCTCCACCAGGCCCCTCCACCATGCTGTTTCTGCCTTGGAATCAGTCCACCATGGACTGAATCCTCTGAGACCACGAGTCAAAATAAATCTCTCCTTTAACTTTCAGATGTCAGATGTTTTATTCCAAGGATGGGAAAAGCAAACTAACATAATCAGCAATCTGAATGTTTTTCTGAGCCATGATTTACTTCTTTTTAGAATAATCAAGTCAAAGAAGACTCTGCAGTGATGTTTCTGAAAGCTCTTGAAGGGTGAAGATTTGCCAACAATGAGGATATTAAAAATATGTGACACAAACTCTCAAATACTACCTTGAAGGCAGAGGAGAGACTGCAACTTTATGGAGGGAAATTTATAACACATAACAAAAATGTCTTTTTTAAAAATACATAGTTTGAAGCAACAGTTCTTTGAATGTAATTAAAGATGTTTGCAAAGGGAGAAAAAGATGGTGTTCATCACAACAGTGCATATAACAATAAAAGACTAAAAACACCTCAGGTGTCCAGTGACAGAGGTGCCACTGAAAGAACTGTAGTAACTCACAGCAGAAAGCTCCCCAACACAAGGCACGTGCTCGTTTTTCTTCAGTTACAAGATTATACACCCAGCCTTGTTAATTTTAAAAAAATAATCATTAAAGTCTTTGGAAGTTGAAGATTTGCTGCTGCTTAGTATACTCAAAGTAGAAATGAAGGTAGAAATTTTCTAAATTATGGTGCTGCAATACAGTGATGACTTTGGTGATAGGATTACAAAGGAATGTGTGTTTTTCTACTCTGCACTGGTCACATATTTGAATTTTTATAGTATACATATATATGCTACAATGAAAGCATTCTTGGGGGAAGGTATCTTGGTGATATTTATTAATGTGGAAAATGGTTCATGATGTATTGTTAAGATGAAAAAAGACTACAAAAGAGAACTACTGGCTTTGGTGAAAGATATTTGTGTGCACATCCACAGAAAATATCAATAAGGATTCACACTAAAGTGATTATCTCAGTCCATGGGTAATTTTGTTCTCTTCTTTTCACTTACCCCTTTTTCTAAGTTATCAGGAATGAACAGGTATAATATATGCATATTGTAAGAATAAAACAAATTGCTCAGTCCTGAAGGTTCCTAAAAACCAGCTCTAAAACTTCAGGGCCAGAGCAAGTTCCCTGGAAGGAACAGTCTTCAGAAAGGGGCAAAACTGATTTTTAAGTCTACGACCACTGGTTACAGTCACTCTATTACAACTCTGCCTACTGCACTGCTCCTGCACACACCAATAGCCTCTTTGTGAGCTTTTCCTTGGAGGCGTTTCCATTCTGCCTTCAGGCCTGGAGAAACGGAAGCTCAAGCCACTGACGGTCCAGACCAGAGAAGAGCCTTGATTAAAAGTTCATGGCTCTGGTGTTCTGTTCACAGGGATTTCTGACTGACTCGATGGTTATGTGTAAACTTTCAGTTGAAAGGATGGACCACCCAAGAACCTCGACTTCGTAATTATAATACGGGAAAGTAAATGCAGCAACAGCAGGCCCTTCCCGCATATTTCTGCACAGTATGTAGGAATCGCTAGCAACAGCCGAGTGGATATTATAAATACGTGGAGAATAAAAGGCGAAGGGAAAGAAAGGGGAGGAGAGGGAAAAGGAGAGGAAGGGTAGACACTGTGCTCAGAGTACTGCGTAATTTCAAAGTCAGGGCCAAAGTGCAAGCAGGAAAATAAAGTTGTGCATCTTTATGTCCCTTCGCTCACTCAGAGGTTCAGTAGCACTTTGCACACAGGCCCTGGGGGGTGTGGTGGCTTTGAAAGCTAAAGGGAGAAAGTGACAGGCAACCAAGGGCGCCTCCTCAAGTCTCTCTGGGCAGCACATACCACACATACGCGGTGACAAGACGAAGGCCACCAACACTGCTCGGACCATGCAAGGACGGAAGACAGGAAGTCACACAAAGTCAAGGACATCAAAGGACACCAGTGTGAAGAATGGGGCCGGGGAGAACATGGTACAGTGCCTGCAGTGAAAGCGGTATTAGGAGCCGCTGATGCTCAGAATTCAATAAACAGCGCTAAAACAAACCACATTTTATCCACAGGTGCTGTGCAGTTATCAGTTTGTTGTTAAGCCAAGTCTGCGACTGGGGCGCCCTTGTGCCAGGATGGAAAGGCAGTGTTCTCGGGTTGGGCGGCAGGGTCTCGTTCAGCTCCAAAGCCTCACCCTCACACCCTACCGCATGTCTGAGCCAAATCGCTGAACACACGATAGCGTCACCACTACTCTGAAACAGACCCGAGGCAGGGCTACGCGTGTGTCTTTCCCATGATTCTGCGATCCCTGGCCCAGGAAGGCGCAAGTCTCTCAGAGCCCGAGTTTGCCTCCTGGCTGTGTGGTTTGATGTAAGCCGAGCTCACAGAGGCTCCTTGCCTATGAGCCAAGAAGAACTCAGTAGCCCTGCTTCACGAATGACTGAGAGGACTGCACAAAACAATGCCAGTCACAGGGCGAGGTAGGGACCCCATCACCCAGACAATGCACGTCATTCGCCCTCTCCCCTCACCCTGTCCAAGTCCCCGTCTCAAATGGGCTGTTCGTTAACTGGATGACCAGAGCAATTCATTTGCTCTCTGGTGCCTCCATTTCCACTTCTATCAAATTAGGACGTGGGACTCAGTGACCTCTAAGCCCCCTGCAGTTCTAACACCCTGTCTAGCCAGTACCATGTTAGGAGCTATGCACCCTGGGGTCCCCCTTCTCTCCTGGGCTTCTCCTTAGCTCTGGCCTCTGGGGTCCATACCACTGCTGCATCTCCCGCCACACCACAGCTGAAGTCGTCGCAGGTCAAGAGTCCTTCCAAGACTGGCACGAGCTTTCCCACAAAACCGCCCCCTGCTCAGGACAGCCATGGGGTCTGCGGGGTCTGTCTTAGGATGACACACACATGAGGGCTTCAGCAACTCACCGATCCTGCAGACTCCAAGCCCAGTGCCCCGGAGGCTCCCCACACCACCTTTCCCTCCTCCTGCTGGGCCTGCTTCTCTCCTCCATTACCCGGGGCCAGCAACCTATGTGTGTGTCATACCTGCCAGGTGACATATGCACATGTGACTAGGACTCCGCACCTCTGAACGCAGTAGGAGCTCATGATGGGATTCTTGGGCTCCAAGGTCAGGCAGAGGCGGGCAGGACTTAGACACAGCTTTCAAATACCTGTGCGATTAGCACAGGGCCCTGCAGCTGCTCAGTGGCCCGAAGCTACAACATTTCCTTAGCTGAAGCCTACACTTTCCAAGATTCCCAGGGCCCCCAAGGCCATTCCTAATATCACAGAATAAGCAAGGAAAAGGGCTCAGGCTGGAGGTCAAGCTGCCCAGGGACTCACTGGGCGAGTGAGCATGCTAAGCAGACAGACGACTTAGCTTTCCTGAGCTTCCTGTCCACTCCAGGAGCTTGGAGCCAGGTCCCAGGCTGAGCTCCAGGCTTCTCCTCGATAGAACGGGAATTGCAGATGCAGCCCAGGGCTCGGGGTCACTCTAGGGACGAAGCCCACCAGCCCATGGTAGGGAGAATGGACCAGCGGGCGGGGAAAGCCTTGGGACAGCTGGTGGCTTTCCATCCACATGGTCCAGACTAGACGTGAGGGTGAAACCCAGCCCAGGCTCGCTCCTCAGTCTGCCTAGCCCGCGAGGCCTGTGCCAGTGGGAGCAAAAGGCCTGTCCCGGCCTTGCCAAGATGAACACCTGACGCTCGCCAATTAAGAGAAGAGGGGGTTATCAGGGCTCAGGTTTCAGTCTGTTGTCTTTGGCTTCCGGGCAGAAATGCCGGGCACCAGGGCCTGATGCACAGGAAGCCCGGAGTGAGGGAGATGAACCCACCTGCCACAGCGCGCACCGGGGACCCCGTCTTCCAACCAAACCCCTGCCCAGCAGCAAAACGGCGATAAGCCCTGCAGTGCCGTCCCCTTCCAAAGGCTCAGTCTGGAGCCCAGCAGGCTGGCAGGGGACATCTGGATATAAACCGAGACCAGGCCCCACTGTGGGCTGACCCTATGCCAACCCAACCGGACTCCACTCTGCTGGGCCACCTGGCATCGACTGCAGGGCACCTTTTCCCTGGAGAGGCCCCTGACCGCACCAGAGGCCACACAGGCACCGTGTCCCTCACCCTGCGGGCCTACGAGGTTGCCAGGGCAACGAGCTATTCTCAGCCTGCGCTGTGAGATCCGACTTCTCTACCCGCACCCCCAGGGCTCTCTTTGGTCTCCTTCTGCATCCCGTGCTGAGACCTCTTCCTCCTGCCTCATAAGATCAGAGCAGAAAGGAAAACAGGAGGAGCCGACTGCAGCGGGGCCCTCGCATCTTCTCTCCTTATCACTTCATTTCCTTAGTTAAGGCCCATTTCCACTTAGGGAGTACTTTTCCTGGCAAAAATCTTCTGGTGTTCACCTCTACTCCACCAAACGGCTCCCGTGACCTCTTCTTGTTTTCACCCCTTGAATATCCACTGACGGTTCACTCACCACATTCCCCATTCAGTTATTAATGGCCTACAAAAGCTCACCAGCAGCAATCATTTACTGATTAATCTGCACGACAATCCAGAAAGACATTTAGTATTAATCCTTCCTTCTGCGGAGGCGGAGCGCGTGTTCCTGTGCGTGTGCGTGTGTGTGTGTGTGTGTGTGAACTCAGCGGCCGAGTCAGGGCCAGAAGAGCTGCTCCCTGGGCCAGCGCCGGTCTTGGGGTTTCTGCCACACATGCCTGCCCAGCACCGCTCCGAGCTGGGAGCGCAGCCATATCTGCGCTGAGACCTACTTGTAATGGAATGGTTAAAATTGAGAAAATTCACCCCAAAATGTTTTTCACTCAAATTGTTCACAGATAACAAGAAAGGGGCCATCATACTTGAGAACAAATGTTAGAGAGGCAGAAAAAATGAAAAGGAAAAGATCTGGATCATAGACCAACTCCACCACAATGCAAAAGAGAGTGGCCTCACTTAGCTGTACTCTCTACGTCCTCTGCACAGTCAGGTGGCCAGGCTGGGGGGCGTCGAAGTATCTCGCTGTCTTAAACACAACTGAGTAGCTACGAACAGAGCCCAGAATAAAGCAGCGCCGACACCCAAGGCTGCCGAGCTCTGGTGAGCCGGGATGTGTATGCCACGCTCCTGAAGCACAGGGTGACAGGGCCCTGGGAAAGCAGGTGTGCCGGCAGCAGCCAGGGCCGTGGAGAACCCCACACCCCTAAGTGCAGGAATGCGTCACCGAGTATGGCCCGCTCAGAAACAGCCCAAAGCAAGCAAAAAGCCCTGAACACACGAAAACACACATGCCAGAGCCAGCCACCAACAGAAAGACCGGCGTCAACGCACAGGTTCGTTTTAGAAATAGTTCTTGCTTAATACAGGACTGATCGGCAGCACAAACAGCACACTGCATTAAACAGGACGAGTGAAAGTTAGGCAAAAACGCCTGAAGTCTCCCCAGTACCATGAATGAAAAGGGTCACAAGTAAAGACGGCACCTACCCTGCTGCCAGCTGACCACGAGATGGAAAGGTGTGCAAGAGACCATGAAAAATCCAACTAGTTATCAGACTGACTGTGTATTTTTTAAAAAAATTCTACCCAATGCCATGAATGTTAGTTTTCCATTAACACACACATTTTATCATCGAATCCGTAATTTACCACTTTCTCAAACCCTGCTTCAGTTCAATGGAAAACAAAATCTTAAAAGTTTCTGCCTAAGTCTCCTGAGTAATTCTTATGGCCTACCATAATATTTATTGCATTTTTCTTCCAGAGTAGTTTCTTCTCTTCACTGCACAATCCTTCAGTGTCTAAATTAAAGACCCTGAACCCTCAGAATGCTCGTACTCCCTTCCTTTCCCTAAGACGGGAGGATGGTTATAAAAAGACGTCTTCCTTTTTCTTTCTTTTTTAATGCGGTGCTGGGGGTGGAAGGCAGGGTGGTGTGGAGGCAAAGCTTACACTTTCACACGGAGCTGTCCCCACCCCCCAGAGCTGACTTCCATGGGAGGCGAGACACAATGAACCCCAGGACTGCGTGGCAAGGCTGACAACTTCCAAGTGCCTGACCTGGTCCCAGTATTTTGTAGAACCCCGAACTCCTCTCAAATGTACACGGCAGTTTCACACTACGCAGTTTCAGAGTCTTACAGCAGGATATTCGATCTTGTCAGTGCATCTCAGGGTCCTCCACGACCCCAACACAGCCTGCTCCGAGCGGCCCTGTGCTGAGGAGCGTTGCTTCGTATACAGACTCTGACATCCTCCTGCATTTCCTAGAAATGCTCTCTTACAACCACATCATTTGTACATCTTTGATCATATCTCAGAAAGATTGCAAAGCCAATGAATTAAAAATATGATTCCAGGTCTCGCATGTGCCCACGAACACCCTCATTAAAGCAGGAGTGCGATGAAATCGCTTTCAAAGCTTCCAGTCCCTCTGCCCCAGCACTACCAAGGCCAGGCACTGAAAGGATGCACAGTAAAATTAAATATCTAAAAATTCATCTTTAATTAACAGAACTGGATTAAAGCTAGACAGCACTGCATGTCATACGAGAAATGGCTGAGCTGGCTTCCGAGGGCTTTAATTCAATTAGGACGCAGTGAGTGACACTGGGACGGGAAAGGTTAATTGGGGCGGCCAGAACGCAATCATTCCTTACCTAACCAGTCATTAAACTTCTTAACCTCTGAGGGCAGTCCCAGCTCGGTGAAATCGCCTGTGTGGAGAAGGATGTCCCCGTAAGGCATCTGGATACCATCTGTTCTGGAGTGTGTGTCTGAGATGCAGACAAATCGCGTGTGGCCCGCTGGTTTTGGAGTGTCATATGGGATGGGGTCGACCCTAAAGTAGACATAACAGATCCCATAACAGTTAAACACGTCAGAACCCTCGAAATTGTCATTGCACATACATATCCACTGTTAGACGTGCACACACCCAAACCAAACGGGGCAGAGGCAGTAGGGTCCCTTTGGAACACGGGACACGTAGGGGCATTGGAACGACAGCATTTCCTCAGCCACAACCCCACCGGGTGAATTGAAAAAGTCTTACTTACCTCGTAGGAAAATTAAAAGAAATTAACATCTTGCATAGAGAGTCAGCAATAACCCAGGAAACTGATAAGAGTGATTAAGCTGAAGTTTAGGGATATTGAACCCCAACTCAGGATGCAAAATTATGCTGTTTTTCTCTCATCATACTTCAACTGATCCCACTGCTCATTAGGAAATGGACAACTAATTTATTCCTTCTTAAACATGCATAATTTAGGCAATGAACTCATTTCCAGCCAGCCCTCCACACGCCCTGCCCACTGGGGTGTGGAGAGACAGCACTCATGCTGCATTTCCTTCCCACCACCGTTCAGCACCTGGATCTTGTTTTTGCTGAGAGTCACAAATCAAATTGCGGGGAGGGAAAGTGATACCGAACAGCAGAGTTCTTAAGCAAGAAAACTGAATGTTAAAAGACTTTTTCCAGGCCGGTCTTTCCCACCATGAGTTATCCGCAGGCCTGGTTCCCCTTAGGTTGTTGGAAACGCTCCAGTGCCCGGGGCAATGATTCTATTGAGCCCAGACAGAGCGCCCGCTAATGTGTATGTATAGATCTACACATGCATGAATATGTGTAAGGTTTTAGAGACCTAAGCACTGTGAAATTACACGAGGGCATAAGAATCAAAAGGCAAAGTGATCAACCCAAAGCCAAGGAAAATGAAACAGAACATTCTCATTTAATTGACTGTAACAAAGTGTGCTAAATAAACTTGGGAGAGAAATGCAAATCTGACTCCTGGAGCGTACAGTTTTAATTATTTAAGAGGTTTGTAGCAGAGTTAAGGGTGCTTTAACTATATTAACTCTCCACTGACAGCTTCCTTTAATTTCTCTGTAGGAATGCATGCTTATTTTTCGATTATGGGTGAAAAGAAGCAGTTATAAATGCAAAGAGAAGGTCACAAGAGAAGCAAATATGCAACACAAAGATTAGAGTGCAAGACATTAAATAAAGAACTATATTTCACATCACAATCCCACGCATGAGAATTAGCATGCAGCCCGCAGCAACAAAATAGCCATGCAAGATTCCAATTCCTGTATAGGTTTTGTTTAATCCCCACCTCCTTTTTTAAAAGAAACAATCTGTTTTAAGAATGGCAATTTCAGTGAGAAAATAAAGATACCAGAATGTAATTTGGATAGACTTAAATTTCTTTAATGATAAATCTCTTTCCTTTATCTTTGTAAGAAAGGAAGCACAGTAAGGAAGAAGGAAGGAGAATAAGAAGACAGGAGAAAGGAAAGGAGGTAAGGAGGAAGGAATCATGAAACAGATAGGACAGCGGGTCTAATGGGAAGCCTAAAAAGAAAGTTTAAGTTCTGCAAAAAAAGAGTAGGGTTTTTCCAGTAAAGGTTATAAATGAATATGCTGGTACGGTGAAGAAAGTTCATGGATACACTGAGATCTCATCAGTCACCCGAGAGCCTTCCTGATCATATCCAGTGTGCTTGTTTATATATAAAAACATTCAGCACTCTGGCCTGTGGATGCTCTGTAGATCCGGGCCAACACCAGGAGCTGCCCTGGGCTCAACTCACGGTCACCCACTCCCCTCAGCTCAAGGTACGAATGATGCAAAATGTGCACCTGGCTCCAGAGACTGATGAGGACGACCTTTATTCTGGATATAATGTCTACAACCCAGCCTATGGTACCAAGATGTCCCCGCATGGCCTCATGCAGCCATAGGTGGGACTTTTGGGGGTGGCTGGATCAAGAGTATGTGCTGCTGAAATTAAGGGTGCGTGACTACTACACTAATCTGCTGACTGCTCTGGCATGGCTCTGGGGGTGGACACTGGGAAGGCCCGTCCTGGGTGTGAGTGCTACCTGCCCTAAGAGCATGTAGTCTGGACAGAACACAAAGGACAGAAAGAGGGTTACTGTCACGCTGGCTGCTTTGCTACTTCACTGCTTGCCGCCTTGCCGCCTTCTGCTGTCTGTGAACTGTTTATCCTCTAAGACGCCCCTCTGCTAAGCCACCCTGCCTTGGAGCCAGCTGATTACGGACTGAAACCTCCACGAACTAAACAGTAATATACCTTACTTCCTTCAGCTTTGGAGGTTGGCTATTTTGTCTCAGTAACAAGAAAAATAACTAAGGCAGGACTTACACTGCCAAACATTTCTCCCTGTGCAAACACCTGGGTATTGCCATAGTTTTGGAGAATGGGATCATGTTGTGCACTGTTCTGTGATCTGCTTTTGTGTGTCCATAAATGTTCTGCTTATGACAACAAATCTTGCCCTGCTTCATAGTTAACGGTATGGTACTTTCAAAGGTGATATTGTTACTAAGATGAATTTGAATATTTTAGATTTGTTTCCATCTCTTTTGAAAGCTTTAGTTTCTGAATTGTAAAAACCCAGTGTGAGGAAAGTAAGGATGGAGGGATGTGGCTGTTGATGTATCTGTAAGTATCTAAGAAACAAAAACTAGCATTTAGCTAGTAATTAGGACCTTAGGAAATCTAATTCTACTCTAAAGTTTTTCACATGACTTTAGCCATTTTTCAAGTGTGTTTTTCTGTGGAGTAAAGCAATGATCTGTGCATTTACTACCTATAAAGGAAACAAGAAAGAACGCAGAAACCATTCACTTATTCTATATGCAAATCAAATCTAGGTGACACCAATTTCTAACAGGAAATTTAAAACATGTAGAACATTAGAAGAAAATAGAAACAACATCGTGTAGCCCAGAGATTACATACACTGGATAGATAAGCTGATAGTTTGCTGTATCTTTTCTCTTAACATGCGTACGCACAATGCATACAAACACACAATGTATACAGATATGATTATGTAGTCTTCGTTCTAAAATTTGCATTATAACAAGCATTTTCTGAAGTTTACATAAATTAATAAAACTGTTTGTGATGAATTAAAAAAAAAGTTTAGTGTCCTCCTGTCCATCACTGAGACTGGGTCAGTGTCACCTGTGTACCCAAGTCACATTCCCCCGATGAGAGGCCGCTCCCTGCTGCAGCTGATTCTGTCACCCTGGGAAAGTGACAGGGGTGTGTCCACCCAAAAGGTGAGATATTCACTGTCCTGGGCTTCTCTGCATTTACTTTTCATCCACCAACATTTGATTGGAAATTTAACAAATCAAGTACTGGACTACTAGAGCTGTGAATAAACTCAGTCTCGTGTGCGTGTGTGTGCATGTGCGTGTGTGCGTGTGTGTGCGCGTGTGTGTGTGCATTTCCAGCTTTCATGGAATGGTAACATGAAAACCAAGTCACCGTCTTACTTGTTTTGTAATTCAGCTAAGTCACAGGCACGACTATTGCATCAAAATCCTTGGGGTTCACCCCAATTTATCAGAGAGACCTCACAGCCATTGTTCTGAATGCATGAAGCAGAGAAATCAACCAGGCCTCTGTTCTGTGACTCTACACACACCAGGGAAGTCAGTCATCACCCGATACAGGACTCGTCCCCAGCTCGGCTCCAGATTGGGCGAGAAACCTTCTGAGACTGTGGGCAGCTCCAATTTTTGAATAACTTCAGCCTCCTTTCTCGCTCTCAGCGAAACATGGACACCCCCGGCAGAGTGAACAATTCAGTAAAGTCCAAGCAACCTAAAGGTAGAGCGAGAGCTGTGGACATGAAACAGGAGCTGCTTGTCAGCTCTGCATGGAAACCAGAGGAGAAGTCCAAAGCAGAGAGCAGGACCAGCGGAGGGGGTGCACCGCGGGCCCCCCCAGCACACAGGTGAAGGGTAAGGCGTCTGGGAGGTCCGGCGGGTGCAGGGCAGGGAGCCTGGGAGCGAGACGCAAGAAAATGCAAACGCAAAGCATATGCAGGTCCCCTGATCCTGCCACTGACAGGACAAAGTACCAAGCAAGAGATGGCTTCAAAAGACAGCCCAGGGCAGGTTACAGGACAGCGACAACTTCAGCTGGGATCACAAGGAGGAAGACACCGCCACCCACAGATCCTTGGAGCTGAAAATCTGACGGCACAGGGGAGAGGGTTACAGCAGAGACAGCCTAAGGAAAACCCCTGCCCCAAACCGGAAAGACCATGATCGAGGCAGCAGACACTGACAGCCGGGAGGGGACAGGGGCGGAGACGCCGCCCGCACCTGAAAGACCCACTGCACTCCACCGTCCTCCTTACTTAGGAACCCTTCAGTTCACCGTGTGCTGCTGACTTCCCAGGTGACCCGGCGTCTCTCCAAGGCCCTGCATCAAACACTGTCTCAGTGACTGTCTCACCGAGATGACCGACACCCTGCAGCCAGTCCAGTACCGAGGACATCTGCATGTGCATGGAGCCCACGCAGGGGACAGCAAGACGGCGTGGGAACATGAGAAGGAAACATGGCATCACAAGATCCCAGAGCAGGATAAGCCTCAGAGGGCATCTGGTGCAGCATGGTGCTTGAGTCCCCTCTGCGCCCTCCCTCCAGGCTGACACATGGAACAGGGGAGACCCCAAGCCCTTTTCCCCACCCCAGCAACCCACAATGGGTGCTCATCGCGCTGGTGGAGAAATTTCCATCTCAGATCCTGCACCTCCCAAAAACCTGAGTCTGTGCCAGAGCCTTGAGCTGGCGACCGAAGAGTTGGGCAACCACGTTGGCTGAGTGCTTGGCTCTGAGAAAAGCCCTTACGTCCTTTGAGCTTCTGTTTCTTCTGTAAAATGGGAACAGTAACAATGTTCAATTTGCCATGCAGCTTAGGGGACAGAAGCCATCCACACAGCACATGTGCTGCACGGCCACAGAGGAACAGAATAACCTGAGGGTCACACGTGTTTGATTTCAGAGCCAGCCCGGCTGGCTCTGGGTCTCACTTGACAAACTGGCTAACAGTGTGACACCAAGCAAGTGCTTCAACCCTGATGCCTCAGTCCCCTCATCAGTAAAGTGGGCAGGAAAATAGTGCTTATCTCCTGAGACTGCTGTGAGGGTATAAAAGGATAGCACACACCCAGCATGCACAAAGCCCTGGGTTCAATCCCCAGTCTGTGGGGGGGAAAGTGACATTGCCCAGGGACTCTGTGAGATTAGAGAAGGGATCACATACACAGCATCCAGTGCAGTACTGAGCGCATGATCCAGTCTGTCAAAACACGTACTTCCTTCCCGTCATGCCACCTTGCGTCTAGTTCTGCACTCCGAAATAGCAAGAAAGGAAAAGTCTAGTCCCTTTTCCATGGCAGTCCTTCGAATATCTGAAAATATAGTCCAATCCCCTGAAATCCTCTCTACTCCAACTGAGCAATCAATGATGCATTCACTCTTCCTCGTGAGACAGAGTGTCTGGGCCCCTCAGAGTCCTGCACTTGCCTCCGAGATGCAAGCCCATTGGTCTCTCCATTCACAGGGTCAGAATGCATGGTCTGTGTGAGTCCTTGGACCCATAAACCATGCATCAGAGACAAATGCTGAGCCAGGACACCAAGAGGTAACAGGGAGATTTTCTTAGAGGAGGCGCCATCATCTTAGAATTATTTTCCAATTAACTTTCTGAGTTTTATGCTAAGCTACAAATCCTGTTCTTGAAGCTTTATCATCAAATGCATAGATATCTCATGGCATATGCAGATAAATAAGCCATTTGCACTTGTTCAGCCTTGACACATGAGTGTTTTTCCACCCATAAAGAATATGACAGTATTGCTGCTTCCATGATGGAATCCTCTTCAGCCATATCTGTTATTATTTCCAATAACCAATTCCTGCAGTGTTGCAAAGCTCCTGATAGATCTTCAGAAAGGCTTTTATCATGTGGCTTGCAGTGACAAGGATTCTTCTTTAAACCAAGTGCTCAGTAAAACTTTTGTGCACACAATTAGCCTATGATTCAGCGTGGGAACAGAGCACTGCCCTTACAAAGCCTTCTGACAGGACATCAGTGTGTTTGCTGTCTCCGATCCCTGAGGTCTGTGCCTGAGCATTCCACTGACTTCATAAGTCTTCCAATGTGACATTAGTGCTTTCATTTTTATCCAGGAAATATAGATAGCATGAAAGCTCAGATTATTTTTGCGATGCTATACCATCCAACCTAAACATACAGTTTGATCAGTGCAAATGTGAAAACTGCAAACACAATCAGTAAATAAGTAAGCTCCCAGGCTGAGGAGAGCAGCATCCCAGGATTCTCACACTGGAAGGGAGTGTGAGCTTACATAAGATCACCTTCACGATCTCTGCTTTACTCACCTGCCCGATGACTTCATGCTTTGTTGACTGTCCTCTAATTTCTACACAATTCTCTTTTTTTTTTAGTTTTGACCTGACCAATGTCATCCATGAAGTCATGAATTCAATAGCTTGTTTCATTTTTCAACTACATATTAATGGAATAAATATTAAAATTTCTGTTCAAGGGTTGTCTATGCTGAAGCATCTTGCCTAACACCAAAGATTTCATGCTTTGGAAAACACTGGGCAGGTTTTAAATGATTCACTTTACTGGAGAAAATTGGAGTCAGAACCAGACCTCAAGTTCTCTAACTTCCAATCCACTTCTCTCCCCACCTATTTAACTTTAGAATCTAAATTATAGCAGCATTCCAAGAATAAGTGATTTCAACAACTACAAAATGCCTTTAAATCAGTCCCCTAAACTCTGGTGGCCATCAATATCTAAATGGATTACTCAAAATCACTAGAATTCATAGTCACAATATTCAAGTTTTAGTTTGCCCTAGAGTGACTCCCTTTTCTCATGTAAATTATCCAGTCAAATGGAGTCTACTGAAATCTAAAACAAGAAAAAAAGCGTATTGCGATTCACTGAAGGAGTCAGCAGTATCAAAGTTTGAATTGTAAAATATTAGTGAAGAGGGAAGTGTGTCTCTTTCTTAGAGCTGTTAAGTCACAAGTGCAAATTTTGCTTCCAAATACAGGTCTCTAAAGGGAGATACCGTTAAC
>RJWT010024651.1:0-16401 GCA_004365215.1 Cuniculus paca | reverse complement strand
GGATCCCGAGGCCCATAGTTGGCTTCTCTGAGGAAGCACAGGGCGAGAAGCCGAGCCTCAGGCAGAGGAGCAGACTGAGAGTCCAGAGAGCGCTTGGTTACCCGCCGCGGAGGAGCAACAGGGCCGGGCCCATCACTGTACGCTGGACCGCGCTGGCTGAGGGCGGCTGCCTCCGGGGTCTCCCCGCTCTAAGAAGCGCCAGTGTTTGTGTCCTGGGAAATGAGGCTTCTCTCTCGGGGCCGCGCGCTAGTCCTTAAGCGTGCGCTTTACATTTCTGCCCAAGAAGTCCCTTACGCCTCTTACTGGCCTGTCCTGAAAGTTCTTTTCTGCACTGGGAGTCAGCGGC
Organism: Cuniculus paca; assembly: GCA_004365215.1. Taxonomy (NCBI): domain Eukaryota; kingdom Metazoa; phylum Chordata; class Mammalia; order Rodentia; family Cuniculidae; genus Cuniculus; species Cuniculus paca. The sequence goes on along the minus strand of RJWT010024651.1, from coordinate 16,055 downwards.
CCTGCAAACTTATGCTGCATGAGGGTGGGCAGGTCCCTAACTCAGCATGGGGATCCTCCTGGGACCCTGACGTGGGACAGGAGGTCCTTGGGTCACAGGCAGGGGTCCCTTGGAAGGGACCTTATGCCCAGGCCTCTCTGGCCTCCTGATTTGCTCCCACGTGTGTTCCCAACGTTGCCACCCGAGTGAGGCCATTCGGCTGAGGGAGTTCTCACCGGAAGCTGTACCAAGCTGTCAGGTATTGTAATCCCAAATACTGAGCACAGTAATCCAAGTTTTGCAACCTCTTTTTCTGTCTTCCTCACAATCCAAAAAGTTATATTTATAATCCCTTTGAGATGTTATTGGAATCCCAGCAAGTTAATTCCAATCTACCTCCTCCAACACAACCCACGGCGAGAGCAAAGACACCAAGACATATTCAAAATTAAGGGCAGCCAAGGGGTCCCGAGTCCAATCCCCGTGAAGATGTGCAGACAAAGGCCCTGATCCAAGGCCTCCCTCTCCCAGAATTTATGATCTTGTGAAGAAGGGGGTGGCTCGAGGGTGAGTGACAGTGAGGATGGCAGGAACTAGGTAACTTGAGCTGGCTGCCAGGTAGTGAGAAAAGTGTCTTTGCAAAATGCAGGGAGAAGGACATGCAGAAGGATCAGTGTGTGTAATTCAATTAAGGTAGCAACTGAATGGTTTTTGGAGGCTGTTGCTTCAGTTTCTCTTACTTTTCTCTCATTGTTGACACAAAATACCTGACACCCAAAGTGAAGGAAGGAGAGGTTTATTTCTTAGTTATGGTGCTCAGCTGGCTCCAAGGCAGGGCAGCATGGCTGAGGAGCAGCCGTTCATGGTGGCAAAGCAAACCGTGCAAAAGAGGAAAAAGCACACCTCCTTCCCAACCTTACATTGTATGCCAGCTCCACCCCTGGGTGGGTGCAGCTCTCACACCGCCAATCCCTGCGCTAGACAACAAACCAATCACAAATGCTAGACTCAGCCACTTCCATGACTGCATGTAAACTTTTGTGCCCTGGGGACTCGTAGTCTCTTTATCTCGAGGCTCATACCCAGTTGACACTCCTGGAGCTGACTGCTCTACCATCCCGCTGTGCTCATGTCTTTTACAGAGAGCACTATTCGAGGAAACAGGAGACTGTCTGATGGTGTTAGAGATTACACACCAGTACCTGGCTGGCCTTATTTGCAAGGCTTGTAGCCAATTGAAGAGAGAAGGAAATATCGTAGTCAGCTCTGTACATAGCAGTGTAAGGAAATAGGTCTTGATAAAATCAAAGCCGTGGCAGTTGTTCTGCATTCAAGGGGAGTCACTCAAATTGTCTCCTCTGGTCAGGGTTTTCAGGTCCAGAGCTGTGAGTCAGAGGCTTTCTTCATGACCAGCCACCTCCCATCCCCCTCTGTGGCGGTGGAGACGACCATAAGGGAGCTGCCGCCCAACACCTGGGTCTGAGTGTGAGACCCCAGAGCCCTGGGGCGGGCCAGCGCTGCACAGTGACCATCATTCTTCCTGCTCACAGCTCTGGGGTCTGGAGAGGGTCCTGCTGTGGCACAGGTCCCCTGGGCTTGTGCCCGGCTCGGCTCCCATGTCCCCACCGTTTCTCCTGGGACCATAAGCGACTTGCTCTTTCCAGGCCAGATCCCAGGACTGTGGGACCCCTCCCCCCAGGAGGCAGATGCCGCCCAAGGTCCCCGCTGTGACGCTTCAGTCTTCATTGCCACACCAAACCCAGCATCAAGTGGGCAGAAGGACAGACTCCACCCACCACGGTGCACTTAGAGGACGCAGCACAGGGGAGTGAGGACTGCAGTGGTCCCACTACTCGGGCTCCTATTTGCCCATCCAGTGTCCACGCAGCCTGGACTGGCAGAGCTGCACAGAGGCTGGGGTGTGGGCACTGAGCTGCGGTGTGGGCGGGATGGCATCCCTGCCTCAGGATGCTCTGGTGCCTGATGGCCCAGAGACCAGGTACCCGGGAGCACCGCCTCGGCCCCTCTGCAGCATCCGGTCCTCCTGCCCATTTGCACCCTGTCTTCCCGGGAGTCGCTGTCCACAGCAGTGACAGTTCAGGAGGGGCTGTCAACCGGGGGTGTCATGGTCCACAGCAGCCGGGGACAGCTCTGGGAGGGATGGTGGTCCACGGTCCGGCCCCGGGGGGTGGAAGATGAGGGCTGACAATGCAGGGGGACCAGGGAAAGCGCCAGGACGGCAGCCAGGTACTGAGATCCAGGCCTCCCTCCCGAGGACAAGGGCGGCGACGTCCACCGGGCGTCAGAGCGCTTGGGTCCCTGGAAACCCTCGCTGCGCCAGTGCTGCCCCCTCCTGGCAAGCACTGCGCCGCTGAGCTATACCCTCAACCTTAAAAAATTGGTTTTCTAATTTTGAAATTAGGTCTCTAAATTGTCCAGAGAAGACTCAGACTTGTGATTCTCCTGCCTCAGCCTCCCTCAGAGCTGGAGGAGACCTCAGTGGTAATGCGGGCCAGTCACCTTTTACAACCGGAGGGAAACGACCTGTGGAGCTGCAACTTGGGAGGGGCTGCGTGTTCTGCAGGTAAAATGAAAACCGCTTGGTGCATTGGCACGCTCATCCTGGCCACTTCTGTCCCTCGGGAGCACGGCAGGCCGAGGCAGGAGCCACCTGCTTTCTGAAATGCGGGCTTCGGGTTGTGGGCCACAGCAACCCCAAAGGGCTTGGCAGGAGCCAAAAGAGAGAGGGGAGGGAGGAGCTTTCTGTGTTCAAAGGATGACCTGGGCCTTTGGGTGTCACCCAGCGGATTGCAAAGCCTGAAAGAGCAGCTGCAAAACCATCAGGGCCTGGCCCAGGAGCTGAGGGCAGGGCGAGGAGACAGCGATGGGGGTGGGTTGTGTGGGGGAGCAGGAGGGCGGTGAGGACAGGCAGGGGCTGTGAATGCAGGAAGCAGAGCGAGTGCAGCATCTCCGTGAGTCAGGAGTGGGATTCCAGCTTCCTCCAGGGACGCAATTGGATCACATTTCCCTGACAGCCCCGGTGGGCGGGCGTGTGTGGTCACAGTGACCTCAGAAACTGCAGAGGCGGCCGGCAAAGTCATTGTTGGTCTGGGTGTCCAGTGACTTGGTAGAGCCATTAGCCTCATCCACTTCGTCACTGAGAAGCGCCTGCTGTGCACTGTGACACGAGCAGGACACCCCTTCTGTGGTGTATAGTCACTACAATGTGGGGGTTCCTCCAGCACATGACAATGCACGTGCTGGGGGTGCTGCTGGGGAACCCTCAGGGACTCTCAGGGCGACCAGGTGACCTCCTGCAGCCGCTCAGCAGAGCCCTGACCCAGCAGGGCTGGACAGGCCGTGCCCTGCCCGGAAGGGTGCTGATGCCTGCGCTGCTGCACCCTGCAGTCAGGACCTGCCCTGGCTCCAGAAGGTCTGTCCGTGCTGTGTGGGGAGGGATGGCCCCGAGATGGGCCCGGAGGTCACCTGTCCCCTGCACCTTCGGCTCTCCTTCTGAAGGAGCCACTTTCCTGGAGTGGAAGGCTCCCCGAGATCTGTGGGGTCTGCCCGGGGTCCTCATCTCAGGGGAAAAGCTGGGGGCAGAGAGGGGAAGACCTCGCCTGAGGTGGCACAGAGGAGGGGTCACAGCCAGGACTGAGCGCCATCCTCCCCCGCCCTGGCAGCTGGCCCATGAAGGTCTAAAGAACTCTCATGCTTTTTAAACACGTTTCATTTTATTTAATTTTTAGACATTCTGTGTTTTGGTTTATTGAGGATGACCTAGGAGGGCGGGCAGTGTACACTTCTTAGTTTTATTACACATGCAGGTATTATCCTTATTGCTATCAAGGTAGTTTTCCCAAACACACCGATCTCTTTTGATTCTTTTCAGTCTCTTCAACTGGGGATATTTATCGTGTATCTGCACAGTGACGTGTCATAAATTCAATCTCTCTGCCATAGCCCTACAGGACCTGACGATCTTCAATCTCATCTCGTAAGACTGTACTGGCTTGCTTGCTCACAATGGCTTTTTATTTTAAAGAGGAAAAAACAAAATTTCAAAACAACAATTAGGGCGTAGCAATGGTCTGTGCACCGTGTCTTGTAGCGCAGACCTTGCTCTTCTTTGAGCGCCGGGCAATCAGCAGTACGACCGTCTCCGCCGTCTTTTCTGTACGTAGCTTCTTTCGGCTCTCACTGCACGCCCCTTTCCATCAGTGCATGCTCTCAGCACGCAATGACTGCTTCTCTAGTGGGGGGCGGGGCATGGACGTAAACATCTCAAGTTTTTTCCACCCCTTCCCTTCCCTCCGTCTCTCGGTCCCCTTCCCGTTGGAGAAAGATCTGTGTCCCCATTTCCTGTCGCCTATCTTGTATTTAGCTTTTGATTTATATTTCGGGTTTCTCACATGGAGGAATCAAACGCTTTCCCTCTCGAAGCTGAGCTGTGAGCTGCGAATACTGCAGCGGGGTCAGACTCTGACTTGGGTGGATGTGGCCAAGTCACCCCGGGCAGCCCTCACCTGGACCCTAGGGCCTGGCTTGGGTCCTCCTGTGAGGACAGGTGGACACTCAGCCAGCGAAGACCTAGGCTCTGTGGGCACCAGGTGCTGGAGAGTAGTGAACCTGCCTGTTGGGACGGAGGCAGGGGAGAGGGAATTGGGGAGGACAGTGCAAAGGAGGACAAGGAAAGGGCTCAGAGATCTGGGAGCGACAGGGACCGCTGTGCCTATGGAAGCTGGAGAAGTGTCACATGGCAGTAACACAAGAGGATGAGACAATCTGCAGCTCAGCGTGGCCCTCCTGAGCCTCGCCGCTCTCCGGGCTGCCCCTCCTGGGAGGGACACTGTGGCACCTCCAGGCCTCCTTGGCAGTGACCGAGGGAGCACCTATGCCCAGCAGGGGCTTGTGTGGCCCACGGCATGTGCAGTGCAACTGCAGAGTCCAGGGCACGGGCCGACCCTTGCTAGGACAGGGCTGGATGCAAGGAGACCGTGAGAGGGTCCAGCCTGATGGCCAGATCGATGGGATGAAGCAGCTTGGAGACTGAGGACTGGACTCCTGCCCTCCCAAGAACACAGGGAGCTGGCTGAAGGGAGGCCCCGGTGGCGGGCACAGTTCATCGGGTCCGTGACGTGGAAGGGAGCATCCTTGCTGCGGCTCTCTTCCTGCTCACTCTGTTCCGGGCCAGCCCAAGGGGAGCAGCTGGCCCCCACCAGGCCCTTCCGCTCGCCCACCTCGGGCTGCAGCGCACTGTGACCAAAGTGAACCTTTCCTCCTTTAGGTTCTCTCAGGTATTTTGTCACAGCAGCAGACAGCGGCCTGACACAGAAACCATGGGTGGTGATTGCGGGCACAGACTGAAGCCCAGAAAGGCCTCCAGCGAGCCGGAGGCAGACTGGCAGTCGTCCTCAGCCCCGTGGACAAGCCATTACCCTCAAAAGGAGCAGCCCAAGGTACACAACGGTCTTCTCCCTAGGAGTTCAGATGGCGAAGAACTTCGAATGTTCAATTCGGAGGGGAGGACTTTTCTCAAAGTGCAACTCTCTGAAAAACCCAGCGAGAGCTCAAGCCTGGAGCTCGTGGGGTTTGTCGTTGGGCAGGTGTTGGTTCTGCCCCTCGCTGCGTGCTCACGGACTCCTCGAAGGCCCCCTTGGAGCTCAGACCTGAGGGGGAAATGTTCTCCAGCGACCGCGGCGTGTTTACCAAAGGACGAACGATGGCGCCGCTGTCCAGGCCTGCTCCAAGGTCCCTGGGACCCCACCTGCTCCACGCAGAGCCCCTTGTCCCCCACAGATTGCTGCTGCCTCTGAAGGTCATGGGGGCCCCGCTGCCAAGCAAGCCCAGAGCTTCACTGGTGGCCCTAGGGGCCCCGTCACCTCCCACACAAGGTCCCCTGTGACAGTGTCCTTCCCCCTTGAACCCCACCGTTGCTGGCTTTGCTGAGTGCATTCAAGAATGCTTACCTTTGTGTTTTCCTTGCAGTCTTCTGTGTGTCCTTCCTCCCAGCTTCCTAGTTCTTGGGTTTTATCGCTCTCGTTTTTATGATAACCTTTCCACTACAGCGGAGGTGTCACGGTACGTCATTCTGTCCCTCCCTCCTCTAACCAATTCGTTTATGTTCTTGGCCGGCTGCTTCCTACACAAGGTTCCACATATGGCCGAGGAATGGTCCTCCCCGGGGACTCTGAAGATGATCCAGAACTGTTCTGTGGCCTGTACTGGCTGAAGTGTGTGTTTTACTTCATGAAACCTGCTCTCTAGACCCAGAGGTCATAAAATTGAACATAGTCCAGGGAGAACAGATTGGCTCCATTGTCATAGAAAGTCCTTGTCACAGAAGGGTGTCAAACATGGATGCCGTGTCCATGGGAGGCACTGCAGTGCCTTTTCTTCCTTCTTCACCTATTTGTCTTTTCCCAGTCCTTTTACAATAAGCTTGAAATACTTGTACAATACAAATGGTAAGATAATTTTCAAAAAAATGAAAAAATAAAAATGATACAGAATTTTTCTGTGTGTGTGTGTGTGTGTGTGTTGAGACAGGGTCTCACTATGCAGTTCAGGCTGGCCTTGAGCTCACTTTGTAACCCAGGTTGATCTTGAACTTGCAATGATCCTCCTGCCTCAGCCTCCCAAGTGCAAAGTAGTCATTCAGATTGCAAGATATAGGCATGAAAAAAATGATCAGTCAAGCAATGAAAGCACAAACTGTTCTTTTTGATAAGATATTTCTTAAGTTCCCTAAAATAAGTTTCCTGAAACAAGGAGGAAAAGGACAAATACAAAGCAAACCATCTTATGTGTGGTGTAGCCTATCATGTTACAGGATACCAGATGTTCCAAGAAGAGGCCTGGTGATGCTTGATGCATTGGGAAACACTGAGTTAAACGAAGCTAAGTGGATTCATTCCCTTCGGGGCTGCTCAGAGCTTTTAGTGCACTAATGGGTGTGGTGACCTTGGGGAGGGTCTGACCTCGGACCCCTATTCCAAGGAGCATCACCAGCCTGATTGTGTGTGGCTCATGCTTTGGAAAACTGTAGCAAAGGCCTGGGCAGCCAGGAAATGCTCAAATCCCCATAGGCCCAGATCTAATGTGATCTGTGGAATTGACGGAGCCGCGTTAGGCTGGGAAATGTGAGACCACATCAGCTTTCTCTCAGCCCAGGAGGTCTGCCGAGATCCCTCCAGCAGAGAATGTGCGGTCAGACCCATGATGGATTTCCCAGTCAAAAGATCGGGAAAAGTAGAGACATTCTTGGGAATTCGTTAGTAGGCGCATTTTGGGTCAGTAGAGACTGCAGGTCTGGGATCATCTACTCTGACCCTCAGGATTCCTCCGAGGGGTGAATCCTAGGTGCTCACGGTGGTCTCTGTTTTGATCCCACCCATATCCCCCGCTCCTCTTCTCTTCCCTGCCTTACTTGTCCTGGGAAGCAGGATCTTTTTTCTTGGCAAGATCATCTGTACCCAAGCCTTCCCTGGATTTCCCGGATTCAGATTCTCCAAACCAGGCTCCCCTCTCCCTGGGGAGCTGAGGACAATTCCATTTTGCTTCTGATGGGGGCAGCATTTAGTTTTCTATCACAGCGAGATCACTCCCTGGCTTGCAAATAACTTCTGCTCCAAATAAAGAAAAACAAATGGAAATGTGGATTTTAATCATCCTGTAGGGAATGAAAGGCTGAGTCAGCGTTTCCACGGCAAGTGTCGTCTTTCAGGGATCTATCGTCTCAGCTGTAAAAATACGCTTTATGCTAGGACTTGGCAGCACCAAGTCTCCAGCCACTTAAAATCTATATATTATTAAAGATTCAGTTTTCAGGCAAGTGGGAAACGTGACTCTGTGGGAATGGCACCGGGCGATCCTGCCCCCCACAGCTCCCCACCCTGCCGCCACCTCCCCTGCCGAGACAGCGCAGTGTGGAGAGCTGCAAAGGTGTGGAGCGGGACCTTTCCCAGGCTGCTTTGTGTGCTGGGGTGAAGGCCTGGTACTCCTGGAGGAAGAGGGCCTGGTCCTCGTGGGGTGCAGCCTGGGGACCTGTGGATGACTCTTCGCAGAGCACCGGGGGACTTGCGCTTGTCCCACATCCCAGGTCCCAGGGCCACCAAGGAGAAGGGGGAGTTGGCAGAACCAGGCCCTTTGGCCCAGGCTGCTGAGGCCACAGCATCCCAGGGAGGAAGTCCAGGTCGAGTAGACTTATTCTATCTTGCAACATGAGCTCCTGGGTGTAAGAGGAACTGAGACAATGACATCTCATGAGCAAAAAGGAAAGGAAAATAAGATTCAATTTTTGTTGTTGTTTTGCAGTACTGGGAATTGAATCCAGGGCCTTCACACTTGCTACATTCCTACTTTTTCTAAATTTGAGACAAGGTCTCGCTAAATCACAAGTTGCCCATTTTGGACTTAAACTTGCAGTCTTCCTGCCTTAGCCTTCCAAAGTGTGTGTCACCAGGCCTAACTTGGAACTCAGATGGAGTCTTTCTGTGACATCACATCAAAGCTGCCTCTGTGTGGCTTTAAATAAGCCCAAAATTTCAGAAACTTTGGTATATCCTTTATTTTAAATGGGGCAGTAGTAATGGGTAAGATAAGAACAGAACGAACATCAGCTTTTGATGAAAAGCCATGAATCCTTCAACTAGGCTTGGAGCTTCTGAGAAAGTCCCATCATGGAGTATTAACACTAAAGAGCCTGGTCAGATATTTAAAATGAAGAGTGAGGGAACTGGAGGTCCACAGAAAACTTAGATGTAGTCCTGGAGACCTAGCGAGCCACATGTCTACCCAGAACCATGCACAGGCTGCAGAGAAACAAGAGATCCCCATCTCGCACTCCCACTTACCTGAGGCTCTGCGCAAGCAAACAGGGAACACTAAGGCAGAGGGGTGGACTGCTTTGTGTTGGAGGCAGGTCCAGCACCCAGAGTGCCTTGGTCAGGGTGCCAGATGTAGGGGTTCAGCGGACTTAATCACTCCTCAGCTGACAGCAGAATCTTCTGTGGCCACACTGTACAGAAATTGCAGTCTACACAAGCAATCCAAGGAAGTCACTAAACAAACAATAACAACGAGAAACCTACAGAGGGAGGAGTCTGATTTTCATACTTCCCACGTTATATTATCTAACGCAATTGCCAAAAACTTATTCTTGGGAAGAAACAGAAAATAGTAGGCAATACACAAGGAAGAGAACAATCAATGGAAACTGTCCATGAAGAGGGCCAGACACTGGATCATTAAACACTTTAAATCAGCTATTATAAATATGTTCAAATTAAGGGAAATCAGGTGTAAAAGATAAAGGGACAATATTACAACAATATTCTATTGAATAGATAACTGAAAGGGATAGAAATTTTTAAAAAAAGGAAATTTTAGAGTTGAAAAGTGTAATACCTGAAATGAAAAGTTCACTAAAGGGGCTCAAGAAAAGATCTGAGCAGGCAGAAGAGTGAATAAATTTGAAGATAAGTCCATTGAGGTTCTCTATTTGATGAAGAGAGAGAAAGGAATGAAAATAAATGTGTTGTAGTGCATGCCTATAATACCAGTAATTTGGGAGGCTGAACAAGAGGATTACAAGTTTGAACCCAATTTGGACAATTTAAGAAAACCTTGTCTCAAAATAAAATAAAAATAAAAAAGGTTGGGGTTATAACTTAGTGTGAAGGTCCTGGCTTCAATTCCTAGTAACATATATGCATGCAAAACACACTGAAACTTTAGAAAACCCATAAAATTGTATCAAGTGTACCAATGTATGCATAAAAGAATCCCAGAAGGAAAGGAAAATGAGAAAGATACGGTAAAAATACTTTAGAAAATAGTGGCTGAAAATTTCTCAAATTTAAGGAAAACTGTTTAATCTAAACACCCAAGAAGCCCCATAAACTCTGAATGAGATGAACTTAAGTCAGTATCCATGAAAACATATCAAAGTCAAAATATTCAAAGTCAAAGACACGGAGAACCTTGAGAATAGCAAAAGAAAAATGACCCACCACATACAAGCAATCCGTAATATGATTATTCAAGTGGAGGTCAGAAGGCCTGGGATGATACAAGTCTTAACTGAAAAAGATTATCACTTAGGAATTCTACAGTCAGCAACATTGCCTTTCAGAAAGCACGGTGGACATAAGGTATTTCAGATCAGCAAAACTAAAAGGAATTTGTTGCTAACACACTTGCCTTACAAGAACTACTAAGAGGAGTCCTTTGGCCTGAAATCAAGCAACAGGAAGGGCAATGCATGTACAATAAAGAACGCTGGTAATGCCCTGGGTGTTACAGTAGACAGCGTGTAGTTCTTTTTTGCTGTCACTTCTCCTATTTGATTTCCAAGACAACGGTATGAAGAACGCTGACACACATCATGTGTAGAGATGTAATTTGCTTGACAATAGTGGCACAAAGGAGTCAGGAGAGACTGGAGATATAGTTGAACAAATTCTCAGCATACTATTGAAATTGTGGATTGTTCTGAATTAGAATTCTAATAGTAATGCACAGGGAACAAAGAAAATAAATTTCAAAATGTAGAAAAACAAACACAGGAATAAGTCGGGCATGGTGACACATGCTTGCCTTTCCAGCACTCTAGGAGGCTGAGGCAGGAGGACTGCAAGTTCAAATCCAGTCCGGGCATTACAGTAATTTAGCAAGGCCCTATGTTAAAATTTTTTTTAACAATTAAAAAGGCATGGGGATTTAGCCCAGTGTGAAGGTCTTGGGTTCAACCCCCAGTTACCTCAAAACAAACAAACATACACAAAAGAGAAAAAATAAAGAAACAAGGGAATTGAAATGCTACACTAGAAAACATCTATTTAACACCAAAGAAAACAACAATGAAAAAAGAGGAACATAGACATAAGACACACACACACACACACACACACACACACACACACACACACACAGAGACAGACACAGAGAAAACAAGCAGAAAAATGATAGATGAAAATAAAATTTGGAAGAATATATATTAAAAGAGTGATTTCCACTGAGTACCCAATGACAATTCTTTTTCAAATTTTTACTTCATCTTTGAAGAAGCATAAAATCACATATAGTCAAACCCCCAAATCCTTGTAGGTCTCTCGAGTGAGAAAGCAGATCCCAGATCCCCAGCTCTCTTTCCAGAGAGGTGGCAGAGTTGCCAGTCCCCAAACTGCACACCTTCCTGCACCTGCCTTTTCCCACTGAGCCACTAATCTCTTCTGCGTCAAGATTCACCCGGCATCTTCATTCTGTTCAGTGGTTGACAGCTCTGCATGCTGCAGCTGTACCATTTGAGAGATTCTTGAGGCTCACATGTTTCCTAATTTGCTTTTGCATCTGGCAGGTATTTTGCTTGCAGTCAGAAAGAAACGCAGGTATTTCTCCCACAGAAGTGCACATATTGAGGATTCCAGTCTCGGCCGCAGCCCCAGGAGAGGTGCACAAGGCACCTAGAGAAGAAAGCCTGGGGCTGGGGCGGGACCGGGGCAGAGGCTGGGGGACCCCAACCGCTCAGGAGTCCTTTCTCGTCCCCTTCACCACTGACCCTCCCAGGGAGGAGATGCACTGGCGCTCACTGAGGTCCGTGGAGCTGGCTCTCCCCGCTAGGGCTGCTCTGGGCCTCAGCCTCCCTGCCTCCTCTCCCAGGATCTCTGCCCTTGTCCACGTGGCAGCCACTCTGAGAGGTCACCGGGAGCTTCTTGGGCCGTTTTCCCACACAGTGCTGAACCCTCCTGAATGACTGCCTCCCCTTTCCTAGCAGCAAGTTGCTTCATCTCTGCAGGCCTGGCTGCCTGGACCCCAGCAGCAAGTCAAGGAACGGCTGGTTGTTGGGCAGCACTGTTACCCCATTCCTGGACAGGGACCTGGCTGGTCCTCTACGGCCAGCAGCAGGGTGAAGAGCGAGGCCATGGGGAGGCGGGGTGCAGGGCCCCTTCCCTAGCGCGGCTCCACGTCCTGCCTCCACCGTGCTTACTCAGCCTCTGCGAGGCCCCTCCCACTGGCCGGGTAGCCTGCCCTCAGCCCAGTCCCCAGGGGCCCGGCTGCTCTGGGGGTGGACGGGAAGGAGGAAGGAGGAAGAAGGAAGAAGGAAGAGATCCTTGGGGTGATGGCCCTTGCTTCCCAGAGACCCGTCATGTCAAGTTCACGCCCTGAACTTTGGTTCTAGTTCTTATTTTATGTGTCCATTTGACTGCTCAATGAATCAAAACAAAAATTGAGCGCCCACAACCTTCCTGTTGTTTCTCTGCACGACTCTCCCCTTCCCCTCCCGACCCACTGGGCCTCCACCCACTGGGCCAGGCCCTTGCCTCAGTGACCTTTCAAAGTGCTGGCCCAGCCTGACCACAGCTCTGGGCCGCCTTCCTTCTGGGCGTGCGCACTCTTCCCTCTGCTTCTCTGCCATTCAGCTGGACTTTCGTGTCTTTTTAATTTAATTTAATTTAAAATTTAATAATCTTATCTCTTATACTTCCTGATATACTTCCAGACCACTGCACCCCGGCCAGTGGCTGGGGTGGTTCTGTGAGGGCTGCCTCCAGCCGTTCCTCTGGCCCTGGCCTCTGGAAATCCCTGGTTTCCGGCACACGGGGCCTGGAGGAGCAGGGGCCACAGGCATTCAGTTCTCCGCCCCAGGAGGCTTACTGGGATTTCTGTTGAACATGTTTTTGAAAAGGAAAAGAAGTCATAAGAACCAACATTCCAGGTAAGGAGTTAAATGACTAGAAATTGGCCCGGAACAAGGATCAGGGATTTCTGCTCTAGAAGGTTCCTCCTCACTGAACTCAGAGGAACCCATCTGGTCTTGGCTCAGCCCGGGTCTGGGGGTTCAGGACCAGCACTGCAGTGAAACAACCCGAGCAGGCCCAGGGATTTCCATCGCTGCCTCTCCAAGGGCTTCCTAAGCAACAGCAAACCTTTGTAGACAGGAAAACAGGAAGAGCTTCCCCCGGTGGAGATGGAGGGACCAAGCTGGGAAGCAATTTACCAGCAGCATGAAGCGCCCGTGGCCATGAACGCAAACGCCTTTCCAAGCACCTGGCTGAGTCCATAACTCTTCGATGTTGACAAACCAGTTATTTGAAACAAGGCTGACGAACAGCATTAATCAAGCAGCTTTTATAGGTTGGGCCTCAGCACCCCGGATGTGTTCGTTCATGTTGCTTCTGCCACCATCCCAGCCTTGCTGATGAGGGAACAGAAGTTCCCAAACTCGGGTTACACAACTGGCTGTTCAAGGAATCAGATCCTCACCCAGTTGGGCCCCTGTCAAGGGCCTTGCCTTCTGATCTGTGCCTGCGCTTGGCAAGCAATTTGTAAATAGGCATCAACAACTTCAAAAACATTCCTGCTCTTTGACCCAGTAACCCCACTTTGGAAAAGTATTCTCGTGAAATAATTCAGGAAGTGTCTCCCAGCTCACTGTGGCTAAGGATGCACTAGGGTTTGCCTCCTCATCTCCCCAGATCCCAGTAAGACGAAGGAAGAAACAGGAAGAAACACAGCAATGAAAAGAGTCAGTGTGGTCTTGGCAGTCAGGAGTGGGGTCACTGTTCAGAAGGTGGAGGATTTCTGGGAACAGGAAAGCAGTCTGAGAGCAGACTCGCGATGAATCACAGCAGAAGCTGTGGTGCTGCAGGGCTGCGTGCGTGATCATGGCAGAGTGGACACCCTGCCAGAATCCCAGGGCAGAGGCCACAGCACCGGGAGAAAGGGTGATCGTGAGAAAACAGGCAGAAGACGACTTCAAGTCAGTAAGTGAACATCCCAGAGAGAGTGAAGAGAATGTCACATTTATTTGAAAACAAAGCTTCTGTGAGAAAGATACAATCAGAGCCCTTGGAAATTAAGGGCATGCTTGCCAAACTATTTTTAAAAACTCAGTGTATGGGCTGAACAGACAAAGGAAAAGTAAGTTAGCAAACTGCAAGACCAAGCTAATGGGTCTCCCAAGAGATACTAGAAGGAAAAAATGAAGAGAGGCCATCTTTTTAAAAGTTAAGTGATGTGAAGTGGACGACCAAACATCCATGACATCTTTCTCACAGAGATTTCAGAAGAACACAGAATGGCTAGAAAAAATATAAAAGACATAGCAGAAGAAAATCTCATAGTCCTGGAGAAAGATGGCAGATACAGTGAGTGACACCTCAGTTCATGAACTTAATTCATTCCACGATTTTGGAAATGATGGCCATGTTTGTGTTCATGTGGGAAAGATGACCATGGTTATGTTGGTCACTCAATGCAGTTTGCAAATCAAAACAAAATTTTGTCAATTGCTACTGTTTCAGAACCAAATATTTGCTACAATTTTTTTTCTTTTTTTTTTTTGCAGCACTGAGGATCAAACTTGCAAACTTGCATTTGCAGGTGGGCACTTAGGCCACTGAGCTAAATCCCCCTGCCCTTCCGAAATTATTTGCAAACAAAAGTATTCATGAACAAGGTACCACATAGAAAAAGGTTTATTGAGCAAGAGTACAAAGAGCTGAGCAAGAATACAAGCTAACTTCTACACCTCAATGTATAAAAATGGCAGTAAACCTAGTAGAGAAGTGAACGGAGGGGGAAGACAATTTACATAAGAGAATATAAATATGACTCACAAATAGATGAAGTCTCAGTCTGACATGTCATTGGGGAAATGCAAATTGTGCCTTTCACCCATGAATTTGCCATAAATGAAATAAACCCCAAGATCTGGTGCTGATGCTGATATGACAAGTCAAATTTTTCATAAACTTCATTTGTTACACGTTTCCAGAGGTCATCTTGGCAGCAGCTATGAAGAATTTAGATGTAATTCAGCATTAATATTTCCAAGAATCATTCAGCAAATATATTCACCCAGGCCCACAAAGATGTGTGTACAGGGTGCTTATTACACGTTGTGAATAATAGCAACGCTTGTCAATTAGATATTATTGAAAGAAAGAGAAGTAGGTGAATTATACCTATATAGTATACCTATGTGCATGGATATGAACACATGAACTTCTGTGTAACGTCAAGAGAACTGAAACATGTTTATATTCTGACACGGAAAAGTTTCTCAGACAAAACAATCAGTGTCAAGGTGTGATCCCACTTTGCTTTTTCTTGCCAATAATTCTTCAGGTCAGGACTATTCTCTTTTATTATTTCTTGAATTATTTCTCTTCCTCCTTTCCTCTGAGAATTGTATTAGGTGTATGTTCAAACTTCTAGACCTTTGTATGCTAATTTTCCTCCCATAATCTATACGTTTGCTCATTTGTGTGCCTTTTTGGGATCTAAGAAACCTCAACCAGATTCTACGAATACTACTACTAACTTGCTCTTCCACTGTTTCATTGCCACCTGCTGTGGTTTTAAACATGTTGGGGAGCTGAACTTAGTTCCAGTGTGTTTGATTA
Organism: Cuniculus paca; assembly: GCA_004365215.1. NCBI lineage: Eukaryota > Metazoa > Chordata > Mammalia > Rodentia > Cuniculidae > Cuniculus > Cuniculus paca. The sequence continues at coordinate 666 of RJWT010024651.1, read as the reverse complement.
TTTCTATCTACATATCAGCCTGCTCTCGTGTGGATGTGATATCCCCTTCAATTCCTCTGAGGATACTGCTTTTAGACTCCCCTCCTTCTTGCTCTGTTAATCTGGTTTTGGGTGGAGTTGGGCCAGGGTCCTGCCTTTCAGGATGCTGGCTCTAAAATATTTTGCCTTCCTGTCTCCCATGACCCTCACTGCACTGAAGAATTAAACATCTGGTGGTTTTAGAGCTGCCTAGCTCATGGTGGGTGGGCTCCCTGGCACGTCTGATGGAGATGTAGATCAGTACAATCATTTCTGGAGGACAGTACAGCAGTATTTTAAATGTGTATAAACCTCAATTGAACCGGTTCCATGCTGGGGGACTCCAGATACCTGCTCATCTACACAAAATTTGCTGCAAACTTATTGGCAAACATAAGAATTACAAATATTTTAAATGCTCAATACATATTATGAAGTCCCAAGGACTAGTCGGAAATAATGAGGTACTAACATGGGCTGCTGATAGGAAAAGATCTTGAAGACGTCATTAAGTGAAATTCTTTTTTTAAAAAAAAATTGCAGAATGATTCACACAATGTGTTACATTTTAAAAATCCACAAATCAAATCTGAATTTCTACAGATATTTCCATAGGTGAATAGTGCAAAGAAAACAGTGGAGTTTAGA
>RJWT010024650.1:0-16405 GCA_004365215.1 Cuniculus paca | reverse complement strand
TCTGCAGGTGAAGGAAAGAAAGCGAGAGGGCGAGGGGCGTAAGGAGACTATTCTTGGTCTCTTTGCACCGTTTAAAGGTCCCAGATTTGTTTTGTTTTCGCTGTTTTGAAAAGTCCGCCCAAAGGAGCCGGCTCTCTGATTGGATACGGGTAGGTGGAGCGGAAGAGGGAGGACCCGATTCACCTGAGAATCTGGATTGGCTAGTTGTTGGGCTTCTAAAGCCTGTGATTGGCTCTCGCTGCGTCCTGTGCCTACATCTTCCTCGGGGGCCTTAGCAACGCTGGGCTCTGCATTGCGCTTGCTCGGTGGGGGGTGGGGGGAATGGGCTGTCACTCGGTTACCTGCCGCGGTGTCTTTCACTTCCCGTCTGTTACGCCTCGGCCTGGGCAGCGAAGTGCTGTGCTTGGAGTCTCAAGAGGCAGCTGGAGCACCTTTGTGACAACAGATTCCACCAGGGGAAAGTGTTGTGTGCTCCTTCTTTATGTTCTGCAAGTCTATTTTGCATTAACCAATTGAGAGACTGTAACAGCTTCAGGGTGCTTACCAAAATATTCAGGAGGAAGATGCTGTTATGTTTTGATATTTTAAATTTTTTCCAGCGCTGGAGGAAAGAAATAGAGTAGATGAGACAAGATGGGCAATGGGTACATGAGATTTCATTATGCTATTCTGTCTTTCTATACCTTGAAATTTTTCCGTAATTAAAAATAAATTCAGAGGCGGGGATCTAGCTCAGTGGCCTAAGCGCCTGCCTGGCAAGGGCGAGGTCATGAGTTCAATCCCCGGTGCCGGAAAAAAATAAATAAATTCGAAGAGGCTTTTCAATAACACTTGCACATGGATGAGAACACGTAAACGTCTGGTGATTATAACAGCGTTCCTTTAGAGCTACAGTTGTGCTCATGTTTTATAGGAAGGTTCCCAGAGTCCCAGGGTTCTCGGTCCCTTATAAATTATCATTTATTGTCCATTATAATTAGCGTCGTTATTAAGATTGACACCTCTCCTGAGGCGGGGCAAAAAGCAAACCAACCAGGTGCCCTAGGCCAGAAAAATTTTCACGCTGAATCTCTTAGGAGTGAAGTAGAAAATGTCCCTGGAATGTTTATGGTTTATCTTCTGCTTCCACAGTCCCCACCTCCTGCTTCCACAGTCCCCACCTCCTGCCAAAGAAATCGGTAAATAGCACATTCATGATTTCTAATCTAAACAACCAGCCCCTGGAAAATGATTTCTCTTGTCTGCTCTTCTGTATGGTTTTCTGCGTCTTAGGTATCTGAAATACAGGAAGGCTCATAACAGCTTTAGCAACAGGGCTCCTTTCCAAAGCAGCTAAGGAATTTTAGAAAGAGATCCCTTTACACAGCAGCTGCAACTGGACACAGACCTCTCTGCCTGAAGCAGAGAGCAACTAGGGGAAGGGACCTCGAAGATTTCAGAGGTGTGAAGTTGAGGGTTTCAGAAAATAGAGCTAGCACACTGCCTTTAAGTGATTTACAGATTTCATTATTCAATCCTTGTTTGGTCTTTTAAACATTATTTAAAGTATTGCTTATATTCGATATAATCTTCTGGCCAGAAGTCCATTATAATAAACATTAACAGAGACATCCATCTAATTCATAGAATAGAGCTAAGATTAGAATTCAGATAACAGTTCATCTACAAAGAATAGAGGCTCAGTGATCTGTCATAGACTGAGCAGCTGGAGGAAAACACACCAGCAAAGAAGAGTTTGTGACCAAAACATGAAGGAGTTTTGGTTTGTTTTCAAGTAAGAAGGTAAAAGTAGAAAAAGGAACATAAACTATAAAATAAGTTATGTGAAAGAGGAAATATAAAATCATGTGGCAGGAAATCTTTTAAATGCAATATGCAAGACCAAAAGGAAAAGATCTAAAGTTCTGTGCTTAGACCAGTAAAAAAAAAAACCATACATTAACAATAAATCAGCCAAGAAAACTTGCACAACTCTCCCTACCATTGTTAATTTATCTTTTTTTAATATAATAGTTTTCCTCCAGACTCTGTCCTTATTATCTTGGTTTCTGTTCTAAAACTGAAGGCGTCATTTATTAAAAAGACACCCTCTAAGACTAATTGGACTTTACCCTTTAGCCACATTTTAGCCTTTCCTGGGAAGTTTTTGAGAAGGACTTTCCTTTAATATGTGTCCATATGAAATGAGAAAATCACAAATAGGCAGCCCCCAGGAAGGGTTTTGAAGGCCTGAATTCCCTGTAAGAAACTGGATCTTCTACAGCACAGTGCTGGGGTGCAGTAGGGTTGGGTAGTATACCTGCCTCCGGTAGCTGGTGAGGGCCTGACACAGGGCTTGTTGTCCTCAGTGACATCTGAGACTGAAACTAGAAGGTGGGGATAAAACGGGAAATGAGCAGTGGGGCACTGTGAGAAACAATGCCTGCATTCAGCAAATTTGACGACTGGCAAGGTGTGTCCTGCAAACCTGCTCCTACATAAGCTTCTGCCTTGAAAAGAAAATAGGACATGCCGAAAGGGTTGCCCTAAATGATTTATAGGAAGACTTCCTGAGTGTGCGAGGTATCTAGCTTCCCACAGCTCTCCAGACATCATCTTTCTCCTCAAAATGATGAACTGTGACAGCAAATCCTAGCTTTTTATACAAGGACACATAGCGAATACACACCAAGTTCAAGGTGTGGAACTAGATCTTAAGGACACAAAAATATAAATGAAACATAGCCTCTTATGACTGTGATCCCACCCAGCTTTCCAGCTCACTAGATGGTAACTCTGGGACTCTGAATAATTTGCACGGTTGTGTGTCTCAGCTTTCCTGCCAAAGGAGGAAAAATTTAAACGTAGATCTACTTCACATGTAACAACTAAAAGCAAATATTTGTGAAAGCAGTTTGTTAAACACAGGGAAGCTGTTAGGATTTTTCACCATCCTGTTACTTCCCAAAGGGCATAGGGTGGGGTGGGGTGGGGCGGGGTGGGGATGGGGTCCATCTCTAAATCCATCAAAAGAAAGCTAGTAGAAAGCAGCCCCAAAAGGAAGAAACCTCAGAGTCAAGGTTTGTAAAACTGACCGGAGGCCACACTGCCCTCCCCCTTCCTCACTATTTCAGGCTCCAAGTCTGGGCTGTGTTCTATCTTTGAGAGCTGTTTGCAGCCCCAAACTTCCTGCTTAGATTAACCCTGTTAGCAGAACCTGCAAAGGAGAAGGAAATATCTGTCCAGGAGAGGCATAGGAAAGGTGTATGCCAACCCAGAGCGCCATCTTAAATGATTTAGGTTTTCTAATCTAGAGCTCATTTTTTAATCTGAACCTGGAAAAAATAAGATGACTTATATGTCAGACGGTTCCTTTCAAGTAACAGCAGCATAAATCAGCAGACCTCTCAGATACTCTGCTTTCTGACTTTCATGGACAAGACCTTCTCAAACCTGAAATCAGCAAGCTCACTATGTTACAGTTTACTTACCATATAACTATTGTGTTGCTATTGTTAATGATAGAAACATTGCATCTTTCTGGGGAAGTTTTTTTGGTTTTGGTTTTTGTTTTTTACAATCTATGCAAGGGTTACTAACAATCACAACATAGTCAGTTCCCAGATACTGATGTGCCTAGCCAATTATGGGAGCTATCTGCACTGTAGTAGTCAAGACTACAGCATGAGGACCAGTTTTTCTAGCCAGTTGATTTAGCCCCTCCCAGTTCTAGTGCCTTATGTACATCAGTTCTGAAACCAGAACTCAATGCCCATTTGATTCTGTGGCCAACATACTGCTTTATTATCCAAAGCCCTTTCCATTATGGTAAAAGTCAACTGAAATGAAATGAAGTGGCTCTGACCAATGTGGACAGGCTGGCAAAGGCACATGCAATGGAGAATATAACCCTTTTTGAAATCAGAGCTGATTATCTCAGAGTGGTAGATCAGTCCCAAAGTACCCAAAACACACTTTTTTTTTTTTTTGGCTTCCTCCCCTCTTCACTCTTTCCCTTCTGTATCCTTCTTTCTTTCACAAGATCTTCCTATGTTTCCCAGGCTGGCCCTGAACTTCTGGGTTTAAGCACCCTCCTGCTTCCACTGGGGGCCCGCAAAGAGCTGGGGCTGGAGGCCCACCATACCATGCCAGCTTCCAAAATAATTATTTTTTGAGTGACCCAGACTACATTCTAGAATATTGTACATTATATTTATACAATCTATTCTTTTACAATTTGTTCCTAGAACCATAAGGCAGATATTTCCTGGCTTTTCTTGACATCATAGTGCTATGTGAAGTTGACATTTTAGCAAAGAATCATTTAAGAGACATCTGTTGAATATATCATCTTATTCCCAAAAGAAGTTTTACTGTCTGTAAAACTAATGATCTCTTATTTTGATCTCAAATGAAAAGGCAGTTGACATTTAAAGTGATATGAATAAGGAATATAAGTTAAAAGTTTGTTTTTGTTAACATTTTGAAAGTGTTTTCAAAATGAAGTGCTTTTGCAACTTCTAAATGGAAAGATTGCTTCATATCAAAGATTCACATGTCTATTTAATTATATGCATTATGTTTTCAACTACATTCTGAAAAAGAAATTGTGACTACAGGCAGAAGGAAAACCAGATATGTGGAAGGAGGGGAATTGAAGCTTGACAATTTGGAGGGCTGTCTCTAGGAAAAAGAGAAAAATTTATAAACACAATTATATCTGAAAGTGAATATTTATCTGAAATGAAACAAATTTTAAATTCTTAAAAGTTCTCATATAGTCACTGCTCCAGCTACCTATTACTGTGCAGTGAATCAGAAGCAAACATAGTGGCATAAACCAACGATTTCTTTGCCATTGCCCATAGTTCTGAAGGTGGCTCAGCTTAGGCGGGCTGTCCTTGCTCCAGACTTGGGAAGTTGCCATCGTCAGATGGTGGCTAGGCTGCTGTCTTCTGTGGCTCACTTGTTTACAGTCAGTGCAACTGTGGGCCGGGACCTCCGCCCAGGCTGGTGGCCAGAACACCTATCCATGGGGCCTGTCTACGTGGTCAGTGTACTTCCTCATCACCTGGTGATGGGGCTGAAAGAAAATCGGCTAAATGCCATCTTTCTTTTTGTGAAATAGCATTGGCAATCACACAATGTATATATTAGCTTTACCTTTTGGTTCAAAATACACAAATCAACAAATGTAATACACCACATCAACAGAGCCAAAGACAACAATCACATGATCATCTTGATGCATGCAGAAAAAGCTTTTGACAAAATCCAACCCATGCTAAGAACCCTATGGAAAATCAGAATAGATGGTCCTTACCTCAATCTGATAAAAGCCATCTATGATAAACCAACAGCCAACATCTTACTAAATGGACAAAAACTGAAAACTTTCAACCTAAAATCAGGAACAAGACAAGGATGTCCACTATCACCACTCCTATTCAATATAGTTCTGGGAACATTAGCCAGAGCAATTAGACAAGAGAGAGAAATAAAAGAAATAAGGATAGAAAAGGAAGAAGTTAAATTGTCATTATTTGCAGATGATATGATACTCTAAATAGAAGACCCCCAAAACTCCACTGAAAGACTTTAAGATGAAATAACCAAATTCAGTAATGTAGCTGGTCAACACTCAAACAACAAGGTCAGCACTCAAAACTCAATAGCATTCCTGTATACAAACAACAAACTCACTGAGAGAGAAATAAAGGAAACTACTCCATTCACTATAGCATCCAAGAAAATGAAAATACTTAGGACTCATTCTAACGAAGTAAAAGACCTCTTCAGTAAAAATTACAGTACTTTGAAAAAAGAAAGAGGATTTCAGAAAATGGGAAGACATTCCCTGTTCATGGATAGGAAGAACAAACATTGTGATAATGGCCATTCTCAGCTGGATGTGGTGGTGCACTCCTGTAATCCTAGCACTCTGAGGCAGAAGGATCGTTGTGAGTTCAAGACCAGCCTGGGCTAGAATGTGAGCTCAAGGCCAGCCTGAATGGCACAGAGAGACCCTGTCTCAAAGAGACAAGGGCTGGGGATTTAGCTCAGTGGCCTAAGCGCCTGCCTAGCAAGTGCAAGGTCACGAGTTCGATCCCCCCTACCCCCCCCAAAAAAAGACTGTTCACCCAACATTGTTATACAGATTTAATGCAATTGCAGTCAAAATACCATTAGCATACCTCACAGATCTAGAGAAATCATTCCTAAAATTCATCTGGAACCAGAAGAGGCCGAAATTAGCAAAGGCAATTCTGGGCGACAAAGGCAAGGCAGGAGACATCATAATCCTTGACTTGAAATTATACTACAAAGCTACTGTGATAAAATCAGTATGGTACAGGCATAAAAACAGAACTGAAGATCAACAGAATAGAGTAGAAGATACAACCACAACTTCAACCACACTCAGCCACCTTATCTTTGACAAAGGGGCCAAACATGTTCACTGGAAGAAAGATAGCCTCTTTAATAAGTGGTGCTGGAAAAACTGGCTTTCCATATGCCAAAAACTAAAACTAGACCCATGCCTATCCACTAAGCTAAAGTCAAAATAGATCAAAGATCTAATTATTAAAACAGAAATACTAAATCTGCTGGAAGACAAAGTAGAAAGAAATCTTGAAGACATAGGGATAGGCAAAGAGTTCATGAACAAAAATCAAACTGTGCAGGAAATACTTCCCTGAATCAACAACTGGGATCTCATCTTATTAAAAAGTTTTTGCATGTCAAAAGAAATCTCCACAGAGTGAAAAGAAAACCTCTTTGGGAAATTGGGAAAAAATTTATCCAACTGTCTCTCAGACAAAGAACTCCTATCTAGAACATATAAAGAATTTTAAAAAAAATCAGGCCCTCATAATTCAAAGGCCCAATCCAAAAATGGGCATCTGAGATGAATACACACTTTTCAGATGAAGAAATACATACGGCAAATAAATATATGAAAAAATGTTCAATATCATTTTCATTCAAGAAATGCAAATTAAAACAACTCTGAGATTCCATCTAACTCCAGAAAGAATGGCCAGGATCAAGAAAACAACTAATAACAAATGCTAGAGAGGCTGTGGGGAAAAAGGAACCCTTCTCCACTGTTGGTGGGAGTGCAGACTGGTGCAGCCACTGTGGAAATTAGTGTGGATATTCCTTAGAAAACTAGAATTAGAGGTCCCATTTGACCCAGCTATCCCCCTTCTGGGTATTTTCCCAGAAGAATTAAAAACATCATACCACAGTGATGTATGTGCACCTATGTTTATAGCAGCACAATTTGTAATAGCCAAATCTTGGAAACAACCCAAATGCCCATCAAATGAAGAATGGATAAAAAAGATGTGGTATTTTTATACACTGGAATACTACTCAGCTATAAAGAAGGATAAACTCAAGGCAATACCTTTTATAGGTAAATACTATACCTTTTTATACAATACTATACCTTTTATAGGTAAATAGATGCAATTAGAGACCATACTCATAAGTGAAATAAATCAGACTCACATGTGTAGTCATTGTATTGTTTCTTTCATGTAAGAAACTGAAAGATTAACTAAGGTCCAAAAGGTACCATGGATACTGTGAAAGAGAATGAAACTGCTCAAAAGGAAAGAACAACTGGAATGGGGAAAAAAAGAGAAAAGAAGAAAGGGGAAAAAATGCACACACACATGCACACACACACAAGATAGTTAAGATAGTTATACTATTGATCCTATTAGTTTAGCAAAAGAAACTAATAGCTTATATTGTTCGATCTGTTTTGCATGCCTGTATCTTGTACTCTGAGCAACTATTTTGAAGATAACAATGTGCAATATAGTGACTATTGTAGGTTTCATATCAGTTTGTTTCAAAGTCTTGTATCAGTTCTACTGGGTTTTTTTTTATTGATTTGTTTTCTTTTAATGTATTTTTAAAAAATCGTGCCCACAGAACCAACTGCCCCTGCCCTCAAGTTTTGGGTTGCCATGTTTCTAACAAAGAGGGCCAATTGTTTCAGTATAAACTAACCCTCAAAACCTAGGATAGCTATTAGGGGCAGAAAAAAAAGGCCCTTTCTTTTCTGTTGGGAGGAGATGTCTAAAGACTTGAGAAATCATGTGAGTGTCATATCAGTAGTTTGCAAATGTTAGTTGCCCCAGGGATATTGCTACTGTCCCCACTGATGCTGATAAGGATTATTTTGCAGACATTTTGACTGTTTGCTATCTTATGAGGAGGAAGCATTTTCTAGTTCTTTATAAACAGAAGATTGAAATCAACAAATACTCTTCTAATAGCCCTTCCCAGTCTGATTCTGCCATTGTATTCTAAAAATCTGCATGTCAGCATTTTAGAGGAAAAGTCGAGTCCCTCTGATAACTTACTGTGAAAAATAGCAAGTTTGAAGTTTACAGCCTGAGCTGAGTAGTAGGATGGTGGAGATGGTGAGGTGGCACAAAGAGAGTATGTGGAAGCCAGACGTTACCAATTTATTATGTTTATTGTGTTGTGTAATGTTTTTATGTTTTTCGAGACAGTAATATATTATCTCAAGATCTTGTATTTAAGTCTGATAGAAACATACTGACTCATCTGTATGATGACTGACTTCTTTCATTATTCAGTTTTGAATAGCCATGTGTCTTTCAAATGCCCTTATTGATTTTTAAATGTTTGTTGCTTCTTTTGTTGAGTTCAATAACATTATGTGGGCAGCCACCCTATTCCAAGCACAATGGTGGAAAAAATCACATAAGGTTTCAACTCTGTCCTCAAAGAGCTCATGCCCTGAGGGAAGAACTGAGTAAACAAACAATACTACTACTATGGGATTCATGCAAGGATAAGAGTGTGACTAAGAATAGCAGCAAGACAGGGAAAGGGTAGTTTAATCTCAGGAAGGAGAGGGAGATCAGGTAAATCTTTGGAAAGGAAGAGATGCTTGATAGTTTCAAAACATTGATTCAACTGTATGACTGTCTTTTCCCTTCAACTCAGTGTTTAAGAATGGACCACTATCTCCCCAAGAACAACCTAATAGTATCCTAGTTGGGGATGCTGGGAAGATGTTGACAAAACTTCTATCTTCAGGATGTTCTCTCTTAACACAGATGCTTCACAAATAGCTGTGAAACCCATGATCCTAAATAAAGCTGCTTCAAGTTATGTTTTGTGACTTATTTGGTCAGAATATTGTCATGTACCTATAAGTTAATTACTTATTTTAATTATGAAGGTAATAGAAGCACATTTAGAAAACATAGAAAAAGAAGCCACCTGTAACAAAAAAATTTGCACAACTAATGTTATTATGGTAATTTCTTATCTCCTTTCTGACACATATTTTTTAATTGTATTGTGAGTTATTGTTATGCCTCGTGTCTAGATGCCTTGGAGTCAGTCAATTATAGGTTGAAACCTCTACAAACTATAAGCTAAATAAACCTTTCCTTTTTAACTTTGAGTGTCAGGTATTTTGTCCCAAAAATGAGAGAAAAGTAACTAAGAATTTGGTAAGAGAGAAGTAGAATTGTTGCTGTGACTATACCTGACCATGTGGTTCAGGAGTTTTTGGGACTGGCTTGTGAGAAGAGTTTGAAAGGTTCAGAGATGCTAGTTGAAAAAGTAGAGCTAGAATACCTTAGGCTGTACTCATTAGGAGATTCTGGTCAGAGCTCAGAAGACCAGAAGGCTGACAAAAGCCCTGCCAGTAAAGACCAGGTTCCATAGGTTTCTGCTGGGAAAGACTGCATTGGTTGTTGGCCTCCAGATGTTCTGTGTCATGGCTTTGCAGAAGGTTTGTTTGCATTTTGCTCATGTCCAGAGACTTTGCCTGAGAATGAGATTAAGAGCAGCAGACTTATTAATCTTTCGGAAGAAATTTCAAGGCAGTCTAATGTTGAGGTGGTGGCATGGCTACTGTTGGAGAATTTTAGCCAGATTTATGTGGAGAATCAAGAGCAAAGAGCCCAGCAGAATGATTCAAAATATTGTGGATTTGGCCTGAAAGGAAGCTAAGGTAAAGCTGAGACCTGCAAAGATGGAACAAAGGAGAAATTGGTCACAGAAAAGACTAGCAAGTAAAAACCAAGTGTTTAATAACACAATAGAAAAGATGGCCTGAGGATATCCTGAGAACCAACAGGACTCCAACCTTTGCAGCCTCAGATTTGCAAAGGTAAAAGATTTTGCTTTGAGAAGAGAGTCCCAGAGCACCATGTTCCAGAATGGCAGCAGCCTAGGAAAATTGTTCCTCAGGATTTGGTTCATCAGCACTTGATTCCTACAGCCAAGAGATAAAAAAAATCCTGGCTTCTCCTCATACTGGCAGCAGACCTTGGCATTGTCCATATGGTGCTTGTTTTAGGCACATGCAGAATGCAAGAGTTGTGGGGTCAGGAAGGACTCCACAGAGATTTCAGAAGGCCTGGGAGGCCAGGCAGTGTGCCCCTGAGAGGGCAGTGTGTGAAGCTGTGAGTATGAAGCCAAAGGTGCAGTGGAGACCCCAGAACTTTGGAGAATCCAGAAAGTGGATCATCTGAGGAAACCTTCAAGGAGAAAGCAGAGCTGGCCCAAGAGACAAGCTAAGAGAGAACTAAAATCAGTGGAGCCACCCAAGCCCTTTGGAGTTCACACCTTGCCACAGATTTCCTGTAATGCTGCATATGGAACTATAGAGCTTAATGTTTTCCCTGCTGGATTTTGGACTTGCTTTAGTCTTGTTCCATTGTATTTCCCTATTTCTACCTTTTGGAATAGTAATGTTTATCTTGAGCCATTGAATGTTGGAAGTATTTAACTTCCTTTTCATTTGTACAAAAACTTGCTGCTGAGAGTTTACCTTAAATCTCAGAGAAGACTTAGGATTTGGAATTTCCAGCAATGCTGAAACTGTTTGGACTTTGGCAATATGTGATGTACTAAACGCCTTTTCAGAAGGTGATGTACATGAGTCTGTAGGGGACCCAGGGCATAATGTTATGGTTTGTGTCTAGTCCCCCTCACCCGCCCCACAAAGTCATCAAGTCATAGGTTGGGCTTTTTAGAGGTGGCTAAATCTGAAGTGTGTGATTGATACATGATGCCATGCTAAGATTAAGGGTGCTAGGATTAAGGATGGGTGATTACTAAATTACTCCACTGATCAGTTTGGCACTGCCCTAATCCTGGTAACCTAGATAGAATATAAAAGGGACAGAAAAAAAGCTGCTAATGTCCTTTGCTTGCTTTTCTACTTTCTGCTCACCATGAACTGTTTTTTCTCTATGGTGCCCCTCTGCCATACCACCCTGCCTTAAAGCCAGTCAACTATGAACTGAAACCTCTACAGACTGTGAGCTACAATGAACCTTTCCTCCTTTAACTCGGGGTGTCAGCTACTTTGTCTCAGCAACAAGAAAGGTAACTAAGACAACATTTTTCTGATTTTTTTCAAAATTATGTCTTTGAGCTTTATGCATATGTGCCTATAGCAACAGCAACTTTTATACCCATAAGATTCCATTGGATAAAAATACTATTTTCTGTGCATTCATTCTACTGTAGATAGGTTTTGGGAATCCTTCCAATTTATTGCTATTACAAAATGAATACTACAATTCATCTTTTTGTCTTCCATTTCTTTGCACACATCCAAGAGATTCTTTATAGCAAATATCTAGAAATGGAATCTTTGGGTCTCCAGGCATATTCATCTTCAACCTGACTGAATAGTATCAATTGGTTTCCAGAGCGATTGAACCAATTTCCACTCTCCATGGCAACCTGAAACTTCTTGCTGTACCCATCATCACCAACTCATGATACCTATATTTATAATTCTTAGAAGCAGGGCCAGAATATCTCACACTTCTGAATCTTTCTCTTTTTATACAGCAAAATACAGAGCAGATACTCAAAAAATTTTCTGATCATTTGATATCAGGGAATAGATTCTTTACAAAGACAACTGAGATCAAACATCCATAGTTATTTACATACATAGGTTAAAGCTTTGCTTTAATTTTTAATGAATGCATATGTAAACATACATTCAGACGCATGAGTTTACATAGAAAAACATGGATGCATAATTTTATTAATACCAAAAAGTAGGAGAAAGTCAATAGCATTTTCTTGGTTAAGAGAGATTCTAGAAAATCTGCACCTTACACGTACGTGCACTGTATGTGTGTTTACATATGAATGTGGGAATAAGTATGTTCACATCCTTACATATTTACATTTGTGAATAAAATAGGTTTTGAAATGCTATCATTTGAACTTAGTAATCCATTTTACAAGCTTAGCACTTGGAACCACTAGCTAGAGGTTCTGACTTATCAATTGGTATAAAAATCAAGTTAAACACACATAGTTTAAAGTGAGATTAAATATAGACCTTAATACTCAGGAATAGGGCTTGAAACTCTAAATTTATTTTTTTCTCTGATTATAACAGTTTGTCGTAGTCCTACTACCCCCACCAATTTAAAATCAACTTTAAAATATAAAACTTTTTTTCATTTATCAGGGCTATTTCAAGGTAAACTTTGAGACATTTAAAGCTAAAAATATTGTATTTGTGCAATTTCAACAATCAGTAAAAGATAAAATTTTACATTATAGTTCTAAAAAATGGGAATCATTCTTTACTAGTCAAATATATAATATTTATCTAAAATTAACATTACTAAAGTTATATAAAGAGAATATGACAAATGCATTTGTTATCTCATAATTTTTTCTTTTTCTTTTAAAGAGAATAAAACAAAATAAGATGAAACAAAACAAAACAATGGGAATAATATTGGATTTCAAAAACAAGACAGTAGTAAATCAACCATAGTTACTGTAATGCACATTGCCATCCTCCAAATAGATACTCAGACCACTAGACACAGGCATGCAAATTAAATACTAAGTTCTCTCTTACTTCAGTTGCTATCATTTCAGAAATAACAGGTATGTGGCTTCTAATTTCTTTTATGTCTATGTCTTCTGGACTTGTTCTGGGTGGCTTGGAGGTCTGAGATTGCACCCTGCTCCTGTGTTCTCCAATCTGAGGTTCCCAGAGTGACAGAGAGGTGTGGGCAGCTGCTCATCAATGTTCCCATGATGGTAGCATGGCCTCTCCTCCTCCAGGCCCACGGCAGCAAGCTCGCCAGGGGGTGAGGTGTCTTCTTTTCTGAACCCATAGTGATAGGCTCATGGCAGGGTAGTGGATGGGAGAGTTGTTTCTGATCAATTGCATTTCTAAAATTCTGAAATGGCCAACAGACCATAGAAAGATACCACTTTAGGCTCCTCCTTGAAATCAACAGCTTCAGGAAACTGCCAGCCTTGATTCAGGGCCATGTATCTCATAATTTTGAAGGAGAAGAAATTTTTCAATTTCTTCTACTAGTTTAAAAACATAATAGAGATCATCAGTTACGCTGCCCCCCCCACCCCAGAGGACCCGGCTGGGGAATCATTGGCTGCACCTCCTGACCTCACCCTGGAGGACTGGGCTGGCAGGATCATCAGCTGCATTTTCCCCCTCCACCCCGGAGACCTCAACAGCCCAGGGACCATCAGTAACCCTTTTACCACCTGCGGAACCCTGGTCGACTGGTGTAAGCCTCAGTAACCCTCACCCACACAGAGGACTTCAACAGGCACAGGAGCAGCAGCAAACCCTCCCCCCCAGCTATGAGACCTTGGTGGATCTTTCAAGAGTGTGGATGAGTCCTCCAATATAGACAATACTGGGTGGGGTGAGGAGAGTGCCATGAAGGCCTCCCCCACCCCAGGGGAACTTGAAAAAGCCTAGGAGACCCCCAGTGACACAGTGGAATCCCAGCTGAGGTGCACACTATAGCCAGGTAGATCTGGTGGCCTGAATAACCTAAAGTAGTAGTAATAACAGGAGCTAAGGGTTGGATTACATCAATACTCCTAGACTAGTCAGCCTGGGAAGAATATAGATTTCACCAAACAGGCCCTGCTGGAGGAATTCAGGTTACTGGCCACTCCTCTTCATTATGGGACCGAGCAATTGGACAAACATCTCCCACACAGTAGGACCCTAAGTCACAAATGACGAACAGTTGGGACTAGTGGGATTGACAAGACCAAAATATTAACCCAAGTAGTGAAAATGACAAAATGAAAAAGCAAAATGCTATCTCAAATATTCAGTCCACCAGGAACAAGTACAGGAGACATTGAAATACAGGACATTGTAAGTAACACACCTGAAATTTCTGAAAAGACAGCAAGTGAAATAAAGGAACAAATCCATGAGGCTATAGAGGAAATCAGATTACAAATCATCTCTCAGGTAAAGAAAAGTGACAACCTTAATAAAGGAATTGCTCAGCATAGCTAGAGAAGACATAGATAAAAAAGTACAGGAGCATGAGAAAATGATGGAAACCTTAAATAAACAATTTAGGAAAGAAATAGAATGCATGAAACAAATTCAAAGAGATATCCAGGGAATAAAAAATTCCATTGAAAGCTGATGAAACCATTTGAATGAAGCTGAGGATAGACTTTCAGATGTTGAAAACAGGGTGACAGCTAGCAATCATGAAAGGAAAGAACTTTTAAAAATGAAATAAACATGAAATAATTCAATGACTTCAAGATGATGCAAAGAGAAGCAATATAAGAATGATAAGCATGAAGGAAAATGCTGGAGTCAATACAAATGGCATTTAAAAACTAGTCACAGGAGACTAAGGAAGACACTGCTCATCGGTAACCAGCTCAGAGGGAAGGCAGAGGCAGGCCCTGCTCTGCACACATTCCAGAAGCCCTCAGGACACTTCTGCCCCAGGTAACCAGCAAGGGATGAGAAAAACAGAAGCAGGCCCTACACCAAAGCACCCCGTGGCCACCATTGGATACCCATAGCCAGCACTGGCCAGGAAAACCAAACTGTCAAGCTCCAGAGAAATTGTAGCCAATGTGGGAAATGCCCAGAACCCCACTACCTGCTTGTTTAGAAGAACCCAGGAAAATGTCAAGACAAAGAAATAAAGTCAGTCCCTGGACTCCAACCCAATCAGAGCAAGTCCAGGAGATGAAAACATGGAAGAGATCAGGAGTCACACATCTGAAGTTTCTGTACTGATGGTAACTGAAGTAAAGAGACAACTCCATGAGGCTATAAAAGAAATTAGAACAGAAATACTATCTCAGGTAAAAGAAGAAATGAAAAACATAATAAAAGAATTGCTAAGCTTCTCTAAAGAAGACATACATTAAAAAATAGAGGAGCAAAGGAAAATGAGGAAAACCATGAATGAACAATATAAGAGAGATCTCACATGCATGAAACAGATTCAAAGAGATATCTATGAAATTAAAAACTCCATTGAAAGCTGGCAAAATCGCTTGAAAGAAACTGAAGATAGATTTTCAGACCTTGAAGACAGCTGTGCAGCTTGTGATTGGGAAAGGAAAGACCTCTTAAAAATAATGAGGAACCAGGAAATAACAATTCAAAGCCTGCAAGATGATGTGAAGGGAAATAATTTACGAGTGATAGGTATCAATGAAGAAATGGGTCAACATAAAAGACCTAAAAACTCTATTTACAGAAGTACTAGCAGAAAAATTCCCAAAAATGGGAGAAAGACATGCTATTCAGATAAGTGAGGAATATAGAACTCCAGCTAGCCATAACAAAAACAAATCTACACCCAGACATATAATAATCAATATCCCAGAAATTCAACACAAGAACAGAATATTAAAAGCTGTTCAATAAAAGAAACATATCACCTATAAAGGAAAACCCATCAGAATCACAACAGATGTCTCAACACAAACCATCAAGTCAAGAAGTGCTTGGAATAAAGTGTTTCAAGTGCTAAAAGAGACAACTTCCAACCCAGATTGATGTACCCTGCAAAACTATCTTTCAAAATTAATGGAGAAACAAGATACTTCCATTACAAAGAGCAGCTCAAGGAATTCATAACTGCCAAACTAACCCTACAAAGAATTGTGAAGAACATTTTAGAAAGAGATAAAAGAGATGATGGTTCCAGGAACAATGGCAGAGGGGGATCACCAATCAGGACAGACAATGGAATGGAGGTGAAAAGTACACAGTCAATGGCAGGAAAATAGCATGGCAGAGATGAACCAGTGCATGTTGGCCATAACCACTAATGTAGATGGCTTCAATTCACAAATAAAAAGAAACACAGATAGAGTGAATCAGGAGACAAGATCCATCAATATGCTTTATCCAACAAACACATTTAATTCAAAAGGGAATTCATAGATTAAAAGTCAAAGGAGAGAAAACAATGCTCTATGTGACAGGGAACAAGAAAAAAAAAGTAGGGGTAGCTTGCCCATCAGCTGCAATGGAAAGGAAATATATGGCATTTCTATGCAATGGAAAGCTACTCAGCTATAAAAAAAGATAACCCTGAGACTCCTGTAG
>RJWT010024649.1:0-16372 GCA_004365215.1 Cuniculus paca | reverse complement strand
ATAGGTTGTTGGCTTACTTTCTGATCTCTAGGTTTGACACATTTCTCTTTCCTCTCCAGAAGACTGGCACCTTAAGATCACCTGAAAAAATTGGCTTGAGCAGGAAGGCAACACCCTGAAAATGTTCTTTGCCTGAGGCCTCCTCTCTTTGGCTAAAGAATCAAAACAGGCTTTTGGAATACCTGTGAGCAATAGTTTTTATCTCGTGCAGTTTAGGGTGTGTTATTAGTTGACTCTTCAAATCTTACAAGTCTCACCCTTCTGGGTCCCTAATTTTTCCCCATCTCTGCTTACAGACTTGCCAGGTTTTGCCCTATAGCAGCCAGCACACACTAGCATTCCTTCCAGTGTCTTCCATCGAAGTAGGAGAATGGATCTGCCTTTCCAGTTATTGTAGATGATAGTTTTACCAAATGATTTATGAAAACAGAAGGAGGGTCATTAACAATTTAGCCTGAAATAACTGGGTCCTCATCACCACAAGTGTCCTATTATCCCAATGCCACATTTTAGGTTTTAGTTATTAAAGAGTCACACTCCAGGACTCTATTATTTAGTTCAAGTACCAAGCTAATGTGAACAGAACCCAAAATATCCGAATTTAAATATGATTGATATTTATGTCTTACTAACAGTGGACCACTAAGAGGGTTCTGATTCATAAAACCATTCAGGGATCCATAGGAGTGAAGACAATCACCTTCTAGAGGTAGCATCATGGATGGTGCAGAAATAGAAAAAGAAGGGGGTGACTCAAGAGGAAATATCTCTCAGAAGATGAACTGGCATGAGGACACACCAATTTCATTCACTTTTGATTGGTGAGGACTTAAGTACATGACTCTGTGTAGCTGCAAAAAAGTTTGAAGGATGTTATTCCAAGCAGGCAGCCCCACTCTAGAACATGAACAAGAATGCTTTGTGGTACATGAAATCCTACATTAATTTTTTACAATATTTATGCAGTATATGACTGTAATTTTTCAACTATGTTGTTTTTTGGTGGATTTTTAGGTTGTTTTAAATTTATTGCTATTATAAGCCCTCATATATTATATATCTACCTATATGTAATGCATATTATATTATGTATAAAGCATTATATATATATGTATGCCTTACATATATACATATATATGTACCTTAAATAACATTTGCAGCTTGTATTTTTGGTATCTAGTCCCCAAATCCCCTTTGAACATGTAGTAATGTATCCTCATGTTAACAGTATTCAGCATGCCTACTCTCCCACAACTTCACGAATATGCATTTTATCAAACTTGCCAGGTTTTGCTAATTTACTAGGTAAAAGGTGGTGTCTTAGTTTAGCTTGCATTTCTTTAAATATGCTTAGCAACTTTTTTTACTAATGAGTATTCTAAATCTTTGCATTTTTCTGTTGGGTTATTGTTTTCTTTTATTATAGATCTTTAGGAGAATTTTATAATTGCATAATACTTTTCTAGATAGAGAATTCTTGAACTTCCTTTTACACGAAGGGGGTGTGTGTGTGTGTGTGCAAAGCATGGCTTGTGGACCAAATATGCCCTGTATGTGAGGCTTTTCTGGAACACAACAAGCATCCTGGCATGTGCACATATCATCAGTGGCTTCTTCTGAGCTGCAGGGGCTGAGGTGAGCAGCTTCCACTGACATTTTTATATGGCCTTTGGCCTAAAATATCTACCCTTTAATCCTTTACTCACAGGAGGTGCTGATCTCTGCCCAGACTCATTGAAATTATCTCCAGTGTTGGGTGATATACATCTATATTTTGAAGACACTCCTTGGGGCTTTTAAGTTCACTCAAATCTGAGAAACATGATTTAGTTCATAGTAGAATACAGAAAGTCATAGTTTCCCACTAGGCTCCTTTTCACCTCTTCTGCATTTTTCTCCCCCTTCCCTCCACATCCAACCACTCCAAAACCAAAGTCTCAAGAGAAACATAAGGGGCTTTCCAAGTATCAGGTTATGCAGCCTCTGTGCAATTCCTTAATTATAGTAAAACTTTTCTTAAACAGTTAAAATTTGGGACAAAATGAAGAAATTAACATTTCTGACATATGCCAAAAAAGAAAACATAATTATCTTTAGAAAACAATTTGATGGGCAAAGAAATGCATAGACATGCAGATATTTGCATAATCGTGTTGTACCCGTATGTATGTGTTTAACACACAAAGACATATGCGTACATTTTTATTAGAAGTACTACTAGGAATCAAACTTGTGATCCAGACAGCCCAGTCTTTTGTTTCTGAGAGATGTTCCAAAGAACAAAGCTACCCTAAACCTTTCATGAACAGGGAAATAACCGTTCAACAATGGCTTTTACGTCTACGTCAGTCCCAAAATTGAAGGAGGAATTTGAACTATTCTACTGTTTCTTAAGAAATTCCATTTGACTCCATGACTGTATTAGATCCTCTTTGAAAGATACACCCTCACTCTTCCTCACCAAAGTATAGTAGGGTTTTGTTCCCTAAAACAGAAAGCACTTTGGGGGTGATGAGCGATTGTTATATAAACCACTAAAACAGCATTTATTTTCTGCACTGGTTTCTCTCTTCATTTTTCAGGAAACCTGTTTCATTGCCACACTGAATTTCAGGTAAACGCTAATATAAATAAAAGTTCTCTCTCTAAATGGAAATATATCTGATCTGCTAAATGACAAGGAAAGTGTTTACATGCTAGGTTGATAGTCTAGAATCTTTGTATGTGTGGATTAGCATTTCAAACTACTTCATGACTTATAAAATGGAATTATAAAATATATAAAGGCTGTATATAACCATTGTTTCACAAGTTTAGGGTTTGGAATTGATATTTTCTTCTAGATGACAGTTTAGTGCCAAAGTTTTTTAGGGACTAGATCTCACTTAATAGATGCATATTTTGAAAATAATACTGTCTATTGTGGAATTAATACTTTTTTTCTAGAAATAGAGTTTATTATTATTCAGCAAAAATAATTTTGTGCTCCATAAGATTTTTTGGTTTGAACACATCAACTGTAGAAGCTGATGGACTGGCTGTGGCCTCCTTTATGTGAACAGCACGCCAGTTCACTGTGTGGGGAATTATATACCCAGTGCCCAATTTCAATGGGACTTGGACTCATGTGTGAGCTATAGATGACCCTATATTAAACACTGCAACCAATGATGATGTTTAGATTTTATTAAATGGACATTAGTGAATATGATGGGTGACTTTAGGTATCAGTTTTATTATGCTAAGGGATACCCAGATAACTGGTAAGACATTATTTCTGGGTGGGCATGTAAGAGTGTTTCTGGAAGAGCATAGTATTTGAATCCATAGACTGACTAAGCAAGATCCACACTCAACAGTGTGGGCAGGCATTACCCAGCCCCTTGAAGGCCAGAATAAAATGGAAAGGTGGGGGAAGGGTGAGTTGCTTTCTTCTTAAGCCAGAACATTCCTCTTCTCCTGTCCTCAGATATCAGCACGTCTGGTTCTTTGGGCTTTGGGCTCTAGGAGCTAGGCCAGTGGGCCACTCAGCTGTGAGCCCTCAGCCCCAGACAGAGAGTTTTACCATTGGTGTTCCTGGCATCACTGATGCTAAGGCCTTCAGAGGCATATTTTCTGGTCCTTTTGCTTACAGATGGCAAACCATTGGGCTTCTTAGCTTCTATAATCATGTGAGCCATTTTCTGTAGTGAACCAACTTTATACATATTGATGTTGTTTCTCTGCAGAACTCTAACACAGTTAACATTTGGAAAATCTTTAAGATTTTAGATTCGTGTTGCTTAATCCATTCAATAAAGATTAATTTATCAGTCCGTTTCCTCCTTAGGTTTTAAAAACTTTATTTCATCACTAGTAACAACTTCTTGTCAAACATATAGATTATATAATTCAAGGGTCTGTAAAGTCTTATCCAGGACCTGAACACAGCTCTCAGCTTGTTTTTGTACAATCTATTAATCAAGAGTGATATTTATACTTTTTAAGGTTCTTTTTTTAATTTAAAAAAGAGAAAAAAAATACATGATAGAGAACATGTGGGGCCTACAAAGTTATCTGGATGAACTGAATATGACGGGGAAACAAAACAGAAGGCTTTAATTGAATCCCATTACTGCTTTCATTCAAACTATGTTACATCTTCTTCCTCCAACCTTTGGCTGGCACCTCAGGCAAACCTCACAGCTTTCTAGATAGTTTTAGTATTAAAATGTCTAGTCTATCCTCACAAATATGGTCATAGGATTTTTGATAAGAGGGCCGAGATCATTCAATGAAGAAAAAGATAGTCTTTAAAAAAAAAAACAGTGCTAGGAAAATTAACTATTCACATGCAAAAGCATGAAGTTAAACTCTACGCCATATGCAAAAGACTTAAGTAGAATTTCTCCAGAGAAGATATATCAGCCAGGGGTTCCCAATCCTAGGCACTATTACTTGCATTACTGCCTGATCTCCTCCCCCTGTCAGATCAGTAGTGGCATTAGATTCTCATAGGGGTGTGAACCCTACTGTGAACAGGGTATGTGGGAGATCTAGGTTGTCTGATCCTTAGGAGAATCTAATGCCTCTTGATCTGAAGTAGAGCTGAGGCAGTGATGCTAACACTGGGGAGTAGCTGCAAATACAGATTAACATTAGCAGGGAGGTTTGACTGCACAGAGACCACAATAAATCATTTTCGAAGTCATATCAAAACCTGACCAGTGAGCAGAAAGTGACAATTAAGCTGTATCTGGCAGGATTTATAGTGGTAAGTGAGCTGTCTTCTACGAAACAGTTCTCCATATCAAAAAAGTTGGGGGTCACTGATACAAATAACCAATAAAAGATGCTCAATACCCCTAACTGTTAGAGAAGTTCAAATCAAAACCATGGTGCGATATCGTCTCACATCCATTAAGATGGCAGGTAGATGAAAAAAAAAAACATGAGTACTGGTGGAGTTCGTTGTGAGAAATTTGAACCTTTGTGTAGAGTATAATATGGTATTAGCCTCCATGGAAAACACTTAGACAATTTCTTAAAAAATTAAACATAGAAATACTGTATGATCTAGTTACCCCATTTCTGGGTATATACCCAAAATTTAAGGGACATGAGAGACAGAGGTAGTGGTAGAGGTAGAGATAGAGATATATAGATGTAGAGATATACGGATAAATACTCCCACTCTCAAAAATGACATGCTTTTACTTCTTCTATAATGATCAGCTCTGGAATAATGAAGGAGAGGGTTACATAAGGGTGTGTTGATGGCATTATTGGAATTTAGCTACTACCCTTCAAGTTTCCAGCCTCAGGATACCACTTCGCAATAAGCTACTCTTGAGTCCTGTAGCTCTAACATACCTGTTCTGTTAGGCTCCTTCAAGGCAGGTGAAATGCAGCCACCCTAATTGTCTTGTAAGGAAACTATTATCCTTACCCTACTGAATGGTAGACATGCAGGCACATTCTGCTTCTTTCCTATCCCCTTTTCTGTCTTCCTGAGATGCTTTAGCTAGATGAGTCCTGGTAGCTTGGCAAGCCCTAGAAGGGAAATGCAACACCAGGATGCAAGTTAGGCAGGAGTCTTTTAAAATTTCCTCTCAGATATCTTGGTGAGAAAATATCAAGACTCCTATTAATTCTTCTTTTTTTTCATTGACCTCTTGTGCTTATTCAAACTGGCCGAGGGGGTGAGGTAAGTGTCAAAGCACAAGTTTGCCCTCTACTTTGCTGGTCTGGTGAGAGATGTCTGGCAGAATTTTGCTGCATTCCTTAGAATATGGGACACTTATTCTGTACGCAAGTACCAGGTGATAGGAGAGGTTGGCTTCCACTTCCTGTTAGGTATGTTTCTGGGGAAATAAAGACTGGAGAGGCTGAGGCCTCTGGTGCTGCCCTATGTCAGAAGAGAAGACCTGTTCTCAACATTTACAAGAGTGAGGCAAGAGAGCAAATTGATAAAACTCATGATTTTTGTACCTAAACACTTAAAAACAGACAAGTTGTTAAACCAAATATGTCCTATTCTGCTGCCTTGACAATTGTCCTTCATGAAAGCAAAATTGAAAACTTTGTAAAATCATAGTTTTAATATCACTGAAAGTTGACCAAATGTCAAAATGATTAAATTTTATTTTTATTATATATGTTTAGGTTTTTTTCTGTTAATGGAACAGTGATGTTTAGTAAGTAATAAAGATCTATATAATTAATACAATATCTATTAGTATGACCAATTTACAACCTTTTTACTTAGTAATATTAACATTTATGACTTTATTTCTAATTACTTTCTATATTTACTCATTATTTTGTCTAAATTAAGAGTTTCACTTATTTTATGTTCCACTGACAATAATAACAAATTACTTCCTACTATTGTCGAAGTTCTTGACAGTTTTTTACTGGTTTCAATTTGGAGAAATTTTGTTCTGCTTAGATCTATGAATTGCTTTGAAAAAAATGAAAGATTTGTGGTGGTGGTAGCAACTTTTTAATTTTTAGAAGCTTTTGTTGATTTGATTGTAGTATACAGTAGTTCATATCAAATAACTCTAGAAAATATTCAATATTTATTTTATTTTCCACGAAAGAACATGATTTTGGAGAACATAGGGCATCTTATATTTAGTCTAACTTAAAAAAGCAATGATTTAATACTGCTTGTTCAGCATGCTCACTCTTTTATCTAAGAGTGGTTTGTAAGATGTGTTTCAACAAGTCGTTTCATCTTTAGGCAGATGAAAACCCTTGACATAATCCTTAAATCATTTCAAAGAATGCCATGTCTATTGATAGTTTGGCCTTGTCTCTTGGTAATAGATTATAGCTATGTCATGTATGGCACAGAGAATACAAATTTTTTGGCCCAAATTCTTAGTGATGCTATTTTCATTGCCTACATGTTAATACAATTAGCATAACTTCTCGTTGATAGTCTTTTAAGTTAGTAACCAACATTTCAAATTAAAAAACAAATTTAGTTCTATCAAACTTTAAAACAAATTTCACAGAATTATCACTAATTTCAATTTTCATGAATACCTTTTCTGTTTGCTTAGTAATATTTAAGACAAATGTTTGCTACTATGCCCTTTGTCTTTCCTGTAGCTAAGCTTATATTTACTTTTTCAATTATTATGCATAATTCATTTTTTCTAGTCATGACCCATTTAGTTAATTATCTCAGTTTGAATTCTCTACCCTAAAAAGGAACACTTTTTTGTGATTAGAAAAACAATCTGATATGTTGAGCCACTATTTCATCAGACTTCAAAATAATTTTTGCAAAGCCTAGAAAATTTCCATTGTTTTCTTTAACTCTATTACTATTCCAGTCAGATAAGTATCATTACATTTGGCTAAATAGGCCCATGATTATTATTTATTTATTCATTTAAAAGCATCACATTGATGTTCTTTGTTGGTGTTTGTTTTAATTAATTCCTATTGATTGTTCTTTGTTTAGTCTTTTCAGTTTAATAATTACATGTGTACAATGATGTTTCATGATCAGTAATTAAATCTTGATTTAGTAAACAATAGGAAGTCATAGGGAGTCTGTTTAAATTAAATTGTACATTTGATGAGAATACTTTTCTGGCTTATTTTTGTTGATTTGACCAGTAATTAAAGTTTTATTAAAGAATTTGTAAAATGTAGTTTCTCAGGGCTGGGGATCTAGCTCAGCGGTCTAAGCACCTGCCTGGCAAGCACAAGGTTGTGAGTTCAATCCCTGGTGCCCCCCCCAAAATAAAATAAAATGAAATGTAGTTTCTCTCATTTTTCCATATTTTAAAAGTTTGACTAGTAATGTCTTTGAAGAGATTCTAAGTCCTTTTCTTTTACCACTTTCCATCTTTTATATGTCTTTCACCAAGTTGTTCCATCTTTAGGCAGATAAAAATACATTTATTTTATACTATGAAATCCATATTAATCAACTCCTACTATATTTTTGTCTGAGAATATTCTCAATGATATAATATTAAAAATATAATTGCGTTTATAGTATTTGTAACTTGAATATATTTTATGTATGATTAAAATAAATGTTAATATAAAATTACAAAACTGTTATAGTATTGTTTTCAAAAAGTTATTTTTCTCAACAAATATCTTGTTAAAATAGAAGGTAAAATAAAATTATAATTAATAACTATTGCATAATTAATAAAATTATATTTATTGTTAATGAAATTAAAATTCTTTAAATCAAAGTGAAACAATGTTTTGCAATTTGAATTAAATACTTTTAACTACGTATTTTAAAATAATTTCTAAATATTTTAAAAAATTATTTTAAAATATTTAAATATTT
Organism: Cuniculus paca; assembly: GCA_004365215.1. Taxonomy (NCBI): domain Eukaryota; kingdom Metazoa; phylum Chordata; class Mammalia; order Rodentia; family Cuniculidae; genus Cuniculus; species Cuniculus paca. The sequence continues at coordinate 8,061 of RJWT010024649.1, read as the reverse complement.
GTACAAAAATAACAGTTCACTAGTCTGCTGTTCTACCTCCCTCTAATTGTCTAGGTAAGTAACTGGGAGTACCTTTTGAGATATTACCTGTGAATATATCAGAAACAATTTTAAGAAAAAAATGAATTAAATATTGTAAGAAATTTCATGGCTATTCTGCATGACTGCTGTGCATCCCACACTTGTGTGTGAACTGCTTTAGAAACTTGTTTGGAAGCATGAACAGAAGAAGCAAATGAATGTTTCTGGAAATGGTGTTCTGTGATGTAAAGATGTTTTAGTTTAGGGCTGAGAGGAAAGATGAATTTGAAAAATTGATCTGACGTTTCTCTTAGGAACTACTTCTGCCTCCCAGATTCTCCTGAAAATCTGGTTACCTGTTCTAGCTACTGAGTAGCGGAAAATACCGTTCAGCACCTTGTTTTGTTTCCAGACATAGAGCAAGAGATGCAGAGAGGTGTTCCGCTGTGGTCTAAATGGTATTGGTTAAGAGAGATGCTTTGGGCTGTGTTGTAATGTCTTGGCACGTTGGAAGGGGCGCAAACAATATGCTTGATTTATTTTTATTGAATTAAATAATCCACAGTAATTAACTCATTTCAACTACGAATGGAACTAGTGCTGCTGAGGCTACGGAACTCAGAGCAGAAAAAGTCTACGGATTTTTTAAAATGTTCTGGGAGCCTCATCATATGAAAAAAATGTTTTTAAATAGTTACAGATGGTTCAGTGTTCAGTTAATAAATGTTTTATTAATCAATGGACATTGGAAAATTGGCTTCTCTCATAATACCCACAGCTGGGACAGTCTCCCTGTAATTTTGAATTGTCCTTGTCCTATGTTAACTAAAAGAGAGAGTCTTTGATCACTAGAGTTTGTCAGTTTTGGGTTGTTTCTACTGTGAGGTTCTTAATATTGAACTTTTTGCTTTATAATAGTGAAACAATTCATATTAGATGCCATTTCCACATGAAAGGTTTGTAGTTGTGACATTGTATATATTTTACTGTTTATAATAAAATTATCTGTACAAAAGAAGACACTTCCTTACATTACTGCATAATAGTTACAAAAGTTATCTTCCAAAAATACTGAGTTTAACTAGATTTCACAAACATTTAACATTTTTCAAAATTTTAATCATAATTTTATGAAAATCAACTCATACATGTTCTAAATCCCTAAAAGACACACAAAATAAAACAATATTATAAACTACATCTTGTGGTTAATACGTTTTGTCAACTTGAGAAGTTTAGAAGTTTAACTGAGAGAATCAGCAGGGAGCCAGGGTTCTTTGTAAATATCCTCATCCTGTGCAAAGGAGGGCAAGGACATTTTGTGAGTGTTACACCCACCCTGAAGGTTTGGGGGGGGGCGGTTGGCCTGTGTACAATTTAAGGGTAGAGAAGAGGTTTGTTTGCTCTTTTGCTCTGGCTGCTGCCTTGAAGTGCTGACCCAGTGCCCCGCCACCCTGCCTTGGAGCCAGCTGATTATAGACTGAAATCTCCAGAAACTGTGAGCTAAATAAACCTTTTCTTACTTCACTTTGGTGTCAGGTGTTTGTCTCAGCAATGAAGCAAAAGTAACCAAGACACTACAAAATCGGTTAGTTATTATAACAAAATGATTGGGAACAGGATAAATTACACATCGGTTTCCATTCTTATCCTTCACTCTCCTGAGGTTTTTTTCTTTTAATCTTTTCTGGAGGTTTCAATAATCTAGATAACCTATTTCATTACTTGTTTAGACTCTTAGTGACTTTGCCAGGCCTACGGAAAATGAAAATCATCCCAGAACAGCTGAAGTTGCAGGTGCTTGGGTGGAAATCGCAGGTTCTCGAGCTATATTATCCAAAACAATTCAAACCCAAGTGCTGGTCATAGGTTGAGCCGTTTTTACTTGCTTCATGGCAGGATTCTCAGTTCACTGTTTGAAGATTGTCAGTTCACGAAATATAGATTCGGTTTAACCTGCTACCAGCTTGAGTTGTAACTATTGTGACTGTCCTGATTAATCCTACTTGGTTTTTGCACATAGTTTCCCAGTGTCTATTGTAACCAGCTCTGTCTGGTTCTGGGGTCATTGTTTTGGGGCAATGAAGATTGAAGTTCTCAGAACAGCCAGCAGCAAGTGGTGGGGAATGGCCAGATGCATGTTTATTAGAAAGAATAAAAGGAAAAGCTACCTGCTAGTTGGAAAGGTGTTCCAGTCAAGTGGACGCCTGTATGTGTAAGTCCGGAGGCCTTTTATACAGTTTTTGGTAGGGGCGACTATGAAAGACAGCAGGGATTTTCCTGGTTTCAAGTAACCTCTGGTGTCTGGAATGCAAGCAGCTTCATTTGTACTTCACTTTCTCTAAGATCTTTCATTTGGTGAGGGACATTGTTATTGTCCCTTGGATTCCAGTTAGACCCTGATAGTTTGCTTAAATAAATTTTTCAGGGCCCTTTGCTGTGTTAACTCACTCAAGATCTTTTAGTTTACTTTAGGTTAACTGTGCAGGCCCTGTGTGCCCTGTCTCCCTAACTTTTCCTATGTCCTTGCTTCACTGTTAATAAGCAAAAAACATTAGAGTGGTACACTCTGCTGTTGGTGAGTCCCTGATAAATTGAACTCCACAATCCTGGATCTGCCTGCCTCTTTCTTTGGTCTCACTGCACCTTGGGCCCATTTTCATGCCCTGGGATTGAGTTGTTCTAGAACAAGGGTCTTTCTTCAAATAGAGTATTCTTTAAGTTTTAGGAAACCAACTGTGCATAGTATATAGACATAAACGGCTGGTATTTTTTTTTTTAAATACAAGTATTATTAGTATTTTTATTAGCACTTTTTCCTTCATGGGAATGGAGATTGAGTTCCCCTGCACAGCTTTCTTCTCTCGGGATACCTGGTGAATGTATCCTCTTGGAAGCCTCACTCTGGCCACCTTTCTAATTCATCTTCCTGTGCAAGCACAGGTTTAGTGAGTGCTGGACCTGACTCCCCTATTGCGGGAAATCAGCAGAGCCAGTGAGACCTTTCTGCTCTGTGTTGGGTATACTTTCTACTTTTCTGAGACTGTATGGCTCTTCACTATTTTGTTTATGTAGAAAGAAACAAAGACATATGCACACTTAAATATATATATTCAAACGAAGAAATCTTCATGCATATTACCACTTGTCTATATTTAAAAGTCAATAAAAATGAAAATAACCCAGTCTTCTTTTTTTAGTATATCACAGCCATTTTTATGCATTTTATACTGATATTTCTCTTTCGAGCTTTTAAAGTTTCCATTTTCAAATTGGCTTAACTTGGATGTTGCAAACCTCTTTAAGCTGCCTTCAATTTGATTCTCATAGTTTTGTCCATGATGTTTTATGACAAAAATAGTATGCTCTCAATTTAGTCTAATTTCTTTCTGTCGTAAGGACACGGAAAAGTCCTGTACAGTTGTGCTCCGATAGGACATATTCTGGGAAGTCTGTTATTAAGAAATTTCATTGTACGAACATCATAAAATGTACTTACACAAACTGAAATGACTATAAATCATTAGGTATTATTGTGTGTATGAGGTATGTGGGCATGATATGTAATGTGTTTAGATACTTTGTGTGTGTGGGGTGTATACGTATATGAAGTGGAGTGTGTGTGATGTATGTTAAACATATACTGTATGTGGTATGTGTGTATTAAAATAACTTGTATGGAAAGAATGCATGTGTGTGGTATAGTCTACTGTGTATGTAGTGTGTGTATAAGTATGATGTTGTGTACAGTGTGTGTGTATGGTTTGTGTGTTGTGTGTGTCTTCTTAATAACAGACTTTTGGGATGAGAAGAGGGAGACTTAAGATAGGCATGACACTCTCATTCTTCAAATGTTTGATATAAACTTCTGTTTTCTCTTTTCTTTTGATGTTAATTAGATTAAGGGAGTGGATAGTATTACCTTTGAATGTGTTGTTTCTGGAAGCACTTTAGCTTGAACCAAGGGAAAAAATTAACACAGCATCATTACTGCTTTCCTCTAATTTGAAACATAAAAAAAATTCTCCCTGCTTAGAAAGCAAAATTTATATCCTTGTCTCTGCTGCTGCACAAGGCAGAAAGTAGAGAGTGAGGGAACAGTTCATGAAACCACACACGATATTAAATGTAGCAAGAGACAATAAAGAAAAGCACAACAAACATGAGAAATGTTTATGATTTTTATTGAAATAATTACTAGTTTCAGTTGTATGCTTTGATAAATATGTGATAGATATTGCTACTTAATCTATCCTTCACTCTTTTATCTCAAAATTCTAATTCAGTAGAACATTTAAAAAAGTTGTGTTAGTCACCTTTCCATCACTGGAAGCTCACGGTTTAGGGGTCTCAGTCCATGGTCAGCTCGATCAGTTGTGTTTAAACCTGTGGTGAGGGAGAAACATCATGGTGAAAAAGCATTGTGGTGGAGTAGTGCTCACTTGGTGGCATCCAGGAAGAAGATTGAGAGAAAGGAACAGGTCAGGCACATGATATACCCTTCAAGGCATAACCTCCAGGTAGGTGCCACCTTCTGAAGCTTCCACCTCTCCCTTAGTAGTATCAGCAACTGGGGATGACTGTTTGGGGATATTCCAGACCCAGGCTATAACAAAGTGTGTCTTATTTTCCTTATTACTCAGGAAAAATTATTTTTTACTGTATCTCTCTGCCTGTAGTGGCAACATAGTTACTTACACAGATTCATTTTTCACCAGAATATACTTTGAAACATTGATTACATAACCCAGTTTTTTTTAGTTTCAATAGCTTTATTCAAATAGGTACAATAACCCTACCACTAAAGAATAAGTATTGTATTTCCTGTGTGATATTATTGCCTAAAATGCTTCCCATGAAGTTGTTCTCAGTACATGCTCAATGGTTTACAGATAATAAGGAAGGGCACTTCTTAGGAGGCCCAGGACTTCAGAAGGTTTTGAAGAACTGGAAGAGTGAAGAATTCACACTCGCCAATAGTACTTCCAGTAAAATCTGATGGAGATAAATTTCCAGGTATGATTTTATAACATTGGACTGTAAGAAAAATTTAAAAACCTATTGCAGTGATGCAGAATTTCGAAAATATAATTCCTACAGAACCTTTAAAGGGAAGTTAATTTCCCAGGCCTAATGGATATTTCAGTAATTACAGTTCTAGCTTTACCGTATACACACAAGTTGGCTTCACTCTATTAGGTAATGTTTCTTGCTGCGTTTATATAAGTACCTAAGGCCAAAAAGCAAGTTTATAGATGATAACAGTAAAAGAACCATTCATTTAAAAATCTGTAACTTGAAAAGGGGACAGGATGATTACATGTCTTAGTTACTTTCCTCATTGCTGAGACAAAATACCCAATACTCTCAAGTTAAAGGAAGAAATGTTTATCTCATTTCACAATCTGCAGAGGTTTCAGTCCATAGTTGGCTGGCTCCAAGACAGGGTGGCATGACAGAGGGGCATCACAGAGGAGAAATAGTCTATGGCACATCAGGCAGGAGACAGTGAAGCAGCAACAGCAGCCATAAACCTGCCTTTCCTCTCTCCCTTTATATTCCAACCAGGCTGTAAGCCTATTGATTGGTGCCACCCATATCCGAGGTGGCACCACCATTATCCACACCCAGAACTATGCTAATTTTAATTGGTAGACTGATTTAGTACTACACATCCTTAATCCCAGGATCACATGCCCTAGATCCAGCCAACTCTGAAAAACCCCATCTATGAGCAGATGAGACTTTGGAGGGAGACATCTAGATTCACACCGTAAGACCATCTGTTCTTTCATTGTCAGAAAGGCCCATCCTTGCCTCACCAATTGCTATTTGTCAGGATATTTTGAGTCAATTCAGGCTGCTATGACACAATACTGTAACTTGGATCACTTAACATTTATTTCTCACAGTTCTAGAAGCTGCAAAAGTCCAAGATCAAACCACAAAGAGATATTGTCTAGTGGGAGTTTGGTTTTTGCTTTATAGATCTCCGTATTTTTATCATTACATCTCACAGCTGGAAAAAAAAAAGCTTTCTGGTTTCTTTTCTGGTAAAGGTACTAATCCAGCTCTTGTAGGCTCCACCCCTGTGGCCTAATCACCTCTTAAAGTCCCTCCTCCTAATACTGTCAAATTGAGGGTTAGATTTCAGCACAAGAACTTTGGGGAGTAGGCAACCACATATTTCACCTTTTCCCTGAGTTCCTCATTTGTGAGTTAAATCTTTAATATATATTAAAAATGTATAAATATATTTTATGTTAATATATATTAAATATGTAATCAAATATATATTAAAGATACACACAAACATACTCAATGAAATATGACTAACCTCCAGAATGGCTAAAATTAAAAATATTAACAATGCCAAATATTTATGAAGATACAGAACAAGTAAAACAATTCTTATGGTTAATACATTGTGTCAACTTGAGCAGTTCAGAAGTTTAACTGAGAGACTTAGCAGGGAGCCAGGGTTCTTGCTTTGTAAATATCCTCATCTTGTGCAAAAGGAGGGCAAGGAGACTTTGTGAGTGCTACACCCACCCTGAAGGTTTTGGAGGGGGTGGCCTGTGTACAATGAGGGTAGAGAAGAGGTTTGCCTTTTGCTCTTTTTTGCTCTGGCTGCTGCCTTGAAGTGTTGCCCCTGTGCCATGCCACCCTGCCTTGGAGCCAGCTGATTATGGACTGAAATCTCCAGAAACTGTGAGCTAAATAAACCTTTTCTTCCCTAATTTTGGGTGTCAAGTGTTTGTCTCAGCAAGGAAGAAAAGTAACCAAAGCAACAATATTGTTGGCTGAAATATAAATTGAAACAATCACTTTAGAAAAATTATTCCTGGTATTCACTAGAGCTAAACATACCCAAACCCAGTGACATATTCCCTGTTATATATGCAACAGAAATTTGTGCTGTATCTACCAAAAAACAAACTTAAGAAGGGTTTTAGAAGCTTTTTGTAATAGCCCCAAACTGGAGGGCTATTGTCCATCAACAGATTATATGAATTCCATTATAAATATATGACATGTCTTAGTCACTTTCCCATCATGGGACACAATACCCAACACCCACAACTTCCTGTCCCTGAAAGACTTGAGATGTATGTCTTTTAAAGACGAACTTGAACTACGCTTATTAGTATCAATGGGTTGTGAAGGCTTTGGCTGCTTGTGAACAGCTTGTCTCTGCAGCTCATTCTTGCAAAACCATTGATGGCTCACTTATGCCTTGAGGTTGTTTTAGGAAGAAACAATGAAAACAAAATAGCATTAATTAAACAATGCAAAAACTGTTCTTTACACAAATATGAAAGGAAGTGATGAAGTCAGGTATTGGCTGGGGCTTTAGGCAGCAAAGGAAACTTGTTCTTAGTGGGCCTTTGCATTAAGGATTCATTTAAAGAACCAGTCTTCTTTGTAACTATACATTACCCTGGAAAGTACAGCCACTTCTTTGCTGTAAAGCATTCTTCTCAAAACAAGGAGGTGGCATGCTATGATGCTATGAGCCTGCACCAGCAGATGCTGTGTGGTGTGTGTGTGTGTGAGAGAGAGAGAGAGAGAGAGAGAGAGAATATTTGAAGCAAGTACTGAGATGTGGCCTAGGCGATAGACTTACGTTCACCAGCACTATCCTGCCCATACATTAAGATGTCAGCACTAGCTCTGGCCTGAATTTAGAACATTTAAAAAATGGCTTTTTAAGAAAGACATGGCAATTTATGTGGTGGAAACCTACTTAACTATAGAGAAAGATAACCTCAAGGCTCTTGTAGGTGGATGGAGGCAGCTTGAGATCATGCTCATGGATGAAATGGTTCAGAGTCACATGGGTGAATTTCATGTTGTCTCCTTAGTATAACAAACTAAAAGAGTCAGTGGGATCCAAAAGGCACAATACATATTGGGAAAGTCAAAGGGGAGGAATTATCTAAAAAGGGAAAGAAATGACCACTGTTAATCTATTATCATGATTTGAAGCACATATTATCTTTATTGTTCTGATTAGTTTGGTTTTATTCTGATTTGTTT
>RJWT010024647.1:0-16411 GCA_004365215.1 Cuniculus paca | reverse complement strand
TCATCTGCTTGTGAGATGGTGTGGTCCCCACCTCCAAGCTCCTAAAGGATGGAAACCAGGCCTAGTGACTGGCACCTAGGGATGCATGGTGAGACGAGAGGGTGGGGCGGCAGAAAGGAGATGGAGAGAGATGGTTACACAGTGGCAGAGACCTATGGAGCCCAAGCACCGGTCCTCCCGTGGCCTCGGGCCTCACTTTCTCTTGTCTAGCAGGAGAAACTCCACCCATGTCCTGTGGGTGTGGATAGTGTACCCCAGCTGAGTGTAAACAAACAAACAAGTGAAAGAAAGCAGAGAGCCAGAGCATGTTTAGCAATGCACGTAGAGACGGACAGCATAGGCTTATTTAAATTCTGGCCGCGCAGCTGAGAATTCTTGCACTGCCATTTTGATGGCTGAGGAGCGCCAATGCTGGTCTTTACTTAGTTATTAAATATTTATTTCTTTACTTTTGATCTCTTGGGCCTGCCCCTATAGGCACCACCCCTAGGGCTCTTTCCTTTGAGTTCCTCGTTCCAGGCAGACTCCCTGGAGGTGAAGCATGTGAAAAGACAACTCCAAAGCTGGGCTTATCTGTGGAACAGCTTCTCAGTCATACTGATTAAGAGAAGATGGAAATATTGACCAGCTGAGAGCTGTTCCGAAAATTATGTATGGGAGAGCCCCCCCCATAAAAATGACAGTGTCCTGTGGAGAGGGTGGCAAACACCGACCCGCACTTTCCAGCCTACAGAACAGAAGCGCAGCTTCAGTCCGCACCCAGGCAGCCACGGGCCTGCCTTTGCAGTCTTGGCCCTCACACTGTCCCTTGGCCCTCTGAGCGTCTCTTTCCCCTTCCATGAACTGCAGATTCGACTGCCTGCCTGGCTCGCGGCAGGCTTCGGCAGTTATCCTTGGGAAGGGTCTGCGTGGGGAAAGCACAGGGTGAATGCAAGTGTTAATCTTGAGACGCGCCTTCCACCTGAACAGCTGGAGAATGGATTTCAATTTTCATTTTTTCTTGTAGCTCACTTGCCATTACAGTAACAGCTGAGCTTCTTGCTACCAGAACCCACTTACTTAAAGACAATTATCACCATCAATATAAAGTCAGAGAATTCTGGGCAGGGATGGAGACAGCCCTCTGAGGGTGCCGTGTGCAGCCTGGGTTGTGTCCTCCAGGAAGGAGAGCAAGGGGAGGGGAAGTGGGGATGTATGCTCAAAGTGTTCTACGCATGTGTGAAAGTACCACACTGAAACCCGGTGTTTTGTAAAATTAATAGACACTAATAAAAATATACTGAAAACGAAAACCTGTCCCCCACCCTCCTGTTCCCCAGCAGGTCCTCCTGATGCCAGAGGAAATAAGTAGCGCCTTGGGCTGGGCTTGGGTTTCAGTCCTCCTGTCTTCCAGGGCAACTGGCCAAGCTGCTGCTGCCCGCTCCCTCAAATCCAGGCGGCCACTTGCTCTTCTTTCCTCCACTTTGCACAAAGGCGTCCACGAGTCACCTCTCTTCAGAGCTCCCTTCCCTTTTAGCGCTCTCTGGTCTCTTGTTCACAGCACATCATCGCAAAGCCCTGTTCTGCTGCATCTCCTCTGGCGCGCACACATCACCCTTGGCAACCACCCCCTCCGTGGACACCCTGGAGCAGCTTGCTTGTGAGCCCAGCCCTAAAGCTGGCTTGACCATGCCAGGGGGCCCTGCCCACCCTGCCACAGATGCACTTGGTGCTGGAGGTGTCAGCCCCTTGTCCGAACCGGGCGAGCAGGAGGACACCTAGGGGTGGTGGCGTTGGCCGTGTGAGATTTTCCTACCTGCATGGGGGCTATTGGGAAGACAGCCTGTCCCCGGGGCCGAGCTCTGCCCAAGCCAAGCTTCGTCATTAATCATTGCTTTCCATTTACCCCGCATAACTGAATCTCTTGTCCCTCCATGGAAAACGTCTCAGCCCAGCAGCAAACCCCACCCAGCGCTACCTCCCCAGCCAGCCCCATGTTACCTGGGGCCCTCTCTGGGCCCTCCCCGTCTGGGAATGTGTGTTGTTCTGCTCTGATACATTGTCCCCATTTATTTCAAAATAATCATTTGCTCCACTCTATTTTTCTTTGTTTGCTCTTTCTGGAAGTCCTATTTTACTTTGTTCACCCTCTCCTACATGATTATTTTGATATTCACTTCCATATTTCCAAATAACACACTGTGATTGTAGGTTCTTGGTTTTTCCCACCTAGGCATTGTCTGTCGGCCTTTCCTTATCCAAAGCGAGAGCTTCGTTCTCTTCTCCTGCTCCTGCCCAACCCCGCCATCTTCTTACTGCTTTATTGTTACATTTTCATTCTCGATCAATTCAGTACTTGATGTTACATTTCCTTGACTGATGAATGGTATTGTCATTCCCATAAACTATGGTTACTTTGGTTTTACTGCCCTATTATCATTTGTTTACCATAGGTAGCTCTATTAAATGTCTTCTTTCTCCTTTTGCTACTTTCTGTGTATTTCTCACTACCTTCCCTTAAAGTCAGCCCAGGGGTCTGAAGCACCTCTCAGAACCTCCCCACCTCCCATCCCTTCCTGCTCAGCCTAGCAGTCTTGTTGCCCCGACTTCCTTCTGCTATTTTTTATGACTTTCTGAGAGATTCCCTCAACTCTTTCTTGAGTTTTAAATTTCTGGTTGTCTTTTTCAGTTTCCACACTCTCTCAACCTTTTAAATTATATATATATATATATATATATATATATATATATATATATATAAGCCAGTTTGGAGATTTTCCCCCCATGTCTACATTTCTGTGTCTGAGGATATCAGAGATGTTATACCGGGGTGGAGGATGTTTGTTTTGATTTGGTTTTAATTTTCTTGCTTGTTCTGTTTCCCCCAAGTTGTTGGTTTGGCTTATTCTGATTTGACCTTTCTTTCACGTGTACGGTTTTCCTGACAGCTGTGTGTGTTAGCACTCGGTTTTCCACCTATGTTTAAAAGTGGGACCCTGGTGTGAACCTGGTGTCTTGAGTGCACAGTGACAGTGTGGCTGGTGTTGGCTGTGTGGCTTTGGGCTGGCCTGGGGCTGTTTAGCGGGAGACTCTGGTGCAGAGGGATCTCCTGGTGGAAAGGAGTAGGCTCACCCCACTTGCTGGGCTCGCATATACCAGCTTAGTTCCTCAGTTTTAGCGTTCTGACTCCCCTGGGCCGGTGACCTTCGGTTCAGCAGCCTTTTTCCCCAGGCTGAGTGACATGCTTGCCCTGTGATAAGGACTAGGGAGACAGTGGCCCAGCGGGGACTCCCGCAAGCAAACGCAGCTGGATGCATGCTCGACCTCTAAGCAGGGCTTCTGCTAGGCCTAACACTCCTCCCAGCTTCCAGATTCCCGTTCCTGTTCTTTCAGCCTCATGAATTCACTCCAGTTTTGAAAGGGGCAATGAGAAAAAGCAAATGTGAATGCAAACCACCATCTCTCTTGCAGGACTGCTCCAGGTCACTGACAGAACTCTCACTGCTGCAGCCTCTCCTGCTGCACCCACACCTGAATAAACGGCCTTTCCTGAACATAAGTAATGAGCGTGCTCGGGATCCTGCAGTCTCCCCAAGGACTGCATTGTGCCCTCCTGTGTCCTCAGCTGGACTCACCTGGTGGATTTTGCTCTTTGAGTTCCTTAATGGGCCTTCTACTTGAGTACATTGTAGTAGAACCCCATGGGACTTTATTGTACATGATTCTGTTATCTATTATTTTCTGTGGCTATTTAGTGCTTACTAGGAGCCAACAATTTATCTTTGAAAAATGAATTGTATAGGATCCCTGCTTGGTGAGGTGCCAATCTACATTAGTAATTCCTGTTAATTAGCTGGGCCCCCTACTCTCTGTCAAGCTACCATGATTTCACTGACATTTCAGATCCACTTTGAGTTGTAGCATTACTTACTAGGACATGTTAGCTGTTACCTTTTACTTATTAATGCAAGTGTTTCACATATTGTTGTAACTGAATGCTTTTTGGCCCTTGGCCGAAACTTGCTTACTGACTTCTTGAAGACCTGGTGGAAATTAGAAAGTGATTTTTACCAACTCAGTTCTGCTTTGAGCCATTTCCTGGTTCCATTTGATTATTCAGTGCAGCTGTATTAGTTGTAGCAGACAGTGGCATAACCTTAGATACCGTTTTAACTCTAGACAAGCATTTGCAAGATTGAAGCCCAGCAGACAGCATTCAGACAGCAAGAAAGGTTTGATAGGAGCTCGGACATGTAAGTGTCAAGTAACTTTCAGGTTGTGTGTAACAGGCCTCTAAGAGGGAAATGCCTTTCCTTTAGTCTTTTCCTGTTTCAGCTAGTGTTACAAATCCCAAATGCTGTCTATGACAGGCGAAACAATCAGAGAGAATCAGTAGTATACACAGAAAATCAGGTGGGCCAGCCCTGCAGCCTGTTGCTATCAATGGGAATTAAATGCTTTTCTGTAGTTGAGGGTAAGTAGATACCACTCGCCCAGTCAGCTAAAGCAAGGGGAACAACTGTGACCTGCAGGCCAGAGCCATTGAGGCCCGGAACGTGGTTTTCAGTTTTAAAGGGTAGTTTGGGCAGAAAGAGAAGATGCAATGAGAAAGATAGGAGGAGGAAGAGAAGGAGGAAGCAGAAGAAGGAGGAGAAAGGACGAGTATGTAGTGAAGACTATCCGTGATCCGTAACGCTGAGATTATGTCCTCTCTGGCTGTGCTCTACGAACACATTTGCAGACTTGTAGTCTCAGGACTTCACCGGCATGGGCTCATTCCTTTCCTGACCCACATGCTCCTCACATCAAGGAAATCTCTCCAAGTGTTTTCTGTGGCTTTTCATGTGTGTGTTTGTATCTGATTTCACAAAACAAGAAAGAATTATAAGTAGGTTTGAATCACTGCTTGTTGGGCTTGTGAATCTGAGATTTACCAAATAAAGGACATACTGGAATGCATATCCCGTAGTAGAGTGTGTGCACACACAAGCGCCAGTCAGCATGGCCAGCCGTAAACTGAGTAGCCAGCTGCACGTGGAAAACGGCAGCATTAAGCACAGTTTCTGTTAACCCTGTGGCCTGGGGAGACATACTGCCATTAAAATAGCTGCCGAATTTGTGTGTCTTTGTGAAGTACAAAGTGTGGATAAAAGTCAAGCATTCCAATGCAATATGGAAACTTTCCTCTACTGAAAGCCTAACGAGATAAAAAGTTCCACCTAAGCAATCAGCTTTAGAGTTAGATGTGGATTTTAGGTTAGGTCATGGTAAGACATTTTCAATCTCCATACTCCAAAACATCCACATACCACTTCCAGGTGAATTTTTCAAAAATTGAGCTCTGATCCAGTCATTCATTCCCTGGTTTTGAACTTCTGAGCTCTACGTGACTTGTCAAAGTGATCTGATACTCAGCCTTACGAAAGAAGGTAAACCAAATAAGTAAGTTACCAAACCCCCCCCCCTTTTCAGGTAACTAACTAATGTAAAAGTCCAGTTTCTGTTGCTCCATATACCATGCCATATTTCTCTCAGTGTTATGGGGCAGTTTCACATTCCCCTTGAGTCCACAGGCGGATTCAGCATACTGATAAACTGATTATTCTTCTGGCAGTGCAGTATTTCCTCTAATGGCATCAAGAGGTGATTCGACAGAATATTCAGATGAGCAATCAGAAATAAATGTTTGCAACCCTAGTTTGTGTCTCTGATGCTGAACCTGTTTTAAAACATAACCTCTCCCAAACGCCCCTTCAGCGGCACGTGTGACTCACAGGCAAGTGATGAGCTCGGCGTTCTGTTCTCCCTTTGATCCCCACCAGCACCGAGCCAGGGCACACACAGAATTTTCCTGTGTTCATAAGATTTCTTTCCAGCTGACAAAGCAAATCCACCTAAGGATAAACACTGAACTCAAACATAACTCAGGATTTCTCATTTGTTTTCTTGCCAAAAAAAATCATAACAAATAATAACTCAAAGTATATTATGTATTCTGTTGTTGGGATATTAGGCTACAGAAATCCAGAGGCAAACATTAAGTCACTGGCCTCGTTTATTAAGGGAAAAAAATGAGGACAGCACGGAGATAAGTAGAATTTTATGAGAAGCTAATCTCGAGGCTCAAGATCCTGTCCTTGGCCGTGTGCACTTGAAGAAAGCAGAGGGTGCCTTCTGTTGTGACCATAGGTGTTCAGAAAAGGAGACTCAAGTCCAGGTGACATTCCATGGTGGACAGGTGTTGATGCGCCTCTCTCAGCAGGAGAGGAACGATTCCTTGAGTGCTTTTTGGAGGTTTCATCATCTGAGATTCATGAATGAGGCCCAGTGCTGCCTGGGGAGAGCAGGGGCACTTGTGTACGGGGGAGGACGAAGTGAACGGTCTGTTACAGTACGGAACATCTCCCCAAAAGGACCGAATTGAATTGGCACTAAATATCCCTGTAAGGATGAAAAGTAGGAAAAAAGAAGGGAGAAATAGACATTAATTAATTCATAATAATTGACCTTATCAGTAATGCTCCAAAAATGTAAAAATCTTTCAAATCCCTGACAGTTATCCAAATCCTTTTTTAGCTAATGTCCTCACTTCTGGAGTCTTGCTTCTGAATTTATCATGATTTTCTCAAGGTGGGCAGGGGTGCCGGGTAAGCTGTGCTTCCAGTGCAGCTCCAGACGGGCTTTCAGAGCCGCTGTAGATTCCGTGGCGAGGCGGAGTGCAGGCCTGCGCTTCTGCAGGGAATGAGCTTGTACCCCCGCAGCGAGCCCAGTGCGCCCAAGCAATTAGACACTGATCAAGTGATTATCTTCCTCACAGGTGGGAAGGGAAGAATGAAAACGAAGTGGGCAGATGTAAAGAGACCGGCAAAATTCACGTGAAGGTGGATCTCAAATACTACCGACCAACTGAAGTGGTAAGGACTCGAGTGGCCGGGGCATGGGCACGCCCTCTCCGAGGGTGCCTGCCGCCCGCCTTCAGCACTGCTGTGTGGCTCTTCGGCACCCTTCAGAGGGCGTTTCCCCAGCCCAAACCCAGTGAATTGAATCTGAGATACCATGCTCGCCCTCAAAGGTCATTCCTCTATAAAGGAAAACTGTGAAACACACCCAAGGAAATAGTTGATTGCAGAAATGGAGGCTCAGTATTGGCCAGTCTCATCACATTAGCATGTTCTAGGCTGACCCCTGATAAGGACCTCTGACTTGTGAAGCCCACCTAGACCTGCAGGGTCCCTAGAATCTGGAGAGCCACAGACCTCTCCAGCTTTTCCTGTGCACACCCACACGTGTACACCTATGTGAATATATACACATATCTAATTCATAAATGATCTCTCTAGGGGCTGGGCATGGTGGCACACGCATGTAATCCCACCACTTAGGAGGCTGAGGCAGGAGGGTCACTGTGAGTTCGAGGCCAGCCTGGGCTACAAAGTCAGACCCTGTCTCAAAAACAAAAGAAAACAAAACAAAAACCCTGATCTCCCTCAGCTCAGGGACCACCCTGTCTAGAAAGGTCTTTCTGGGCAATCTGCTAGTAACACTGCAATAGCTTCCCTTCCTTTATAGCTGCTTGGCATGCTACACACAGTTCTGTTAGAGTGCCTATCATAATCATTCCTCCCTTTAGAAACTTAAAAAAATAACACTGTTACAAGACAGGTGCTTAATAAATACTAACTGGTAGATGGTTAGATAAATCGTGAAATACATTCCTGTATTAAGAAATATCTGATGGACTATTAGTGTCAATAGTATATATTGTTGCATTCATCACGTGTTTGCCCCAGTGTATAAAACGGTGTAGTTTGGTGCTGTTGCTTTACATGTGGTCCATTCTTGCTAGGGTGACAAAACTCAAGGTATTAAGTATAATATAAATATACAAAGATGATAGCAGTGTCTTTAGAGAAGAACGTTAAAATGCGGTGGTTGCCTCGTAAAATGCACATTAACTGTGAAAATAGTTTGAACCAAATTCCTGAGTGTCATCCAACCTTTCAAGGATTAGAAAAACCCCAGTAAAGAGAGGCCCGTGAGTGTGTTGTGAGTATATTGTCATTAGCCACCCGCTAAAATGTTCCAAGCCTGAAAAAGCTGTACGCGCCGACTCTACACACAGAAAAAATCCAAAGGCAGAGGAAGTCACGGAGCAGGGAGAGGGCGGTGCGGGCAGGCGGCGTTGTCTGGGCGCAGGGCGTGGCCGGCTTTGACACAGCCAGCAATTGTTCCCGCTGCTCAGGGCGAGTGGGTGTGCCCAAGAGAGGATGTGCCCGTCCCTGGGGGAGGCAGATACCGGCCCACTGGTGCTGACACAGCAAGGGCAGTGCAGAGAGCCCCAGGCAGCACGGCCTGCGCTTTCCCCAGGTTCCACGGCGGTTCTGGAACACAGCGCGATCACACAGATGGGCACACTCAGCTCTCCTCCCAAAGCGGTGATCATGCTGGGGTGGAAACGCCCCAACCCGGGTTCTCACAACAGCATACGAGTGTGGCTTCTCTCCCCAACACCAAAATAGTTTGAAAAGCTAGGAAGTCATTATGAATGACTTGTCTGTCATTCTTACTTAGGCAAGGTGTGGGATTGATAAGGACACAGAACAAAAGAATTTGTTGAACAGGAAAAGGACCCTCAGATTGACAAGACCGCTCTTGAATCCCAGCCGACCCCCTTTCCTCCACCCCTGCCCAAGTCTTTTGTTCATTCAGATGCTATCATCATACCTGTTCTGCCACTCTGTTGACACCAGCATTGTGTGGACATAGAGTGGTGTCTGATTTCGTAGGCCCACTTCATTTTTCCACCCACCAAGTTCTCCTCAAGACCCCTTCCTACCTGCCTCTGGCTCTTGAGCGGCATCTCGTCCCCCCGGGCCTGGCAGCTGCGTTATTTGTGTTCACTCCACATCAACTCAGTATCCCCCTGGCTCACCTTCCCCGAGTAGCGAGTAGCGAGGCTGACTCTTCACCTCGTCCCTCAGGCTGCAAGGCCTCCTTCAACTTGGATCCGTGTGGAGCCTGAGGAGTTGCCTCCGGGGTGACCGTGCTCTTCCAGTGGAAAGGCAACCAGAATGGAGGCCACGCTCTAAACGGGCTTTTGCCCAGCAGCGTCTCAGGGTCCTTCCCATGGCTCCTAAAATGCCGGGTGCAGCTCTGAGGTCCACCAGGGGCACCCCACCCCTCCCCCAGGGCCTTGCCCACTGACATCTCGGTCCATGCTGCACCTGCAGAGGCCTCCCTCCCCTCCCTGGGATTCTGGGAGTCTGCTCTCCCGACTGGCTTTGGCCCACTGTCCCCCAGGATCTTGTGTACTTGGGGCCCTCACGGCCCACAGCATGAAGTAGGGCTCAGAGAGTGGCTGAGCGGTGGAACACTTGTGTTTGCTCACGACGCCAGTTCTATCCCCAACACCCCTCAAAAAGGTGTAAACTAGATCTTGTAATCAGATAGTTCCAGAAGACTGACAAAAAAAAGAAGAAAAGAAAATTTGTAAAAAATAAAGAGAAAGGAGGACATGTCGGGTCTCAGAACACTGATACCCTAAAGCAAGACTAACAGGAAGTAGAGCCTTCTGTTGTTTTTGTACTAAGCTTCAGCCTCGTCTTGACCAACGCCCTTCCCTCTTCAAAGGCAGGTACTGGTCCAAAAGAGGCCCCCGTGACTCCGAGCAAAGCGTCGTTTCCTGTGTGCTGATAATTATGCTCCTTGTTGACGTAGCCACCACAGAACCTTCGCTCCGCCCTCTGCACCAGGATGGAAGGCTTCGCTCTGGTCTCCAGCATGCAGTGTAGCTGGATACGGTCGCGGTTTTTTTGGTGCTCTACCTATGAGCCTCTGGGCTTTCTTGGGCTGTTTAGGAGTTTTTGCTACTACAGAAAGCTTGATCTTGGCAAGGACACTTTGGGCTTCCATTGCCCCTGAATAGCAGGATTTGCTGACGCCAGTATTAACACTTGAGTTCTAAGCTGCTCCACACCCCTGCCCTGGGCTGGGGGTGCAGGGGAGTGGTGGAGAAGTTGCTTAGCACGTGCAAAGCCTGGGGAAGAAAACATAAACCAACGGATGCCTCGTGTGCAGCTTTCTGTATATTTATCTGTTGTCACACAGTTTTATTGCGCCGTGTGTTCATTTCTGGAGAGGAAATAGTATTGTGTTTAAATGTGAACCCTGGGGCCGGACTGCCTGAGTTCAAAACCTGTCAGTGACTAACTGTGTGACCTTAGGCAAATTACTTAACTTCTCAGTGCCTCTATTTTCCTCATTTTTAAACACAGGATTAATAATAGAACTGCTCTCAAAGAATTGCTGGGAGATGAGTGGAGTCAGTTACAGTGTCTGGCACGCAGTAAATACCCAGTACTGTTGCTGTTGTTCATTCATTGAATACCTACCAAGCGCTGGTAGACCCCAGGACCAAAATGATGAGCAAGAAAGACACAGTCTTCGCCCTCACGGGAATTGTAGCTGTGGAGGTGATACGTTGGTTCCCGGAACCTGAAACCTTTGGAAAAGTAGAATGACATCATTAGTGAACTCTATGGACAGACCAGTTAAACTCCAGAGGATAATCAGGCTTCTAGCATGCATTAATATGCACTTAGCTTTGCTATGCTTCTTCTATCTCCATTTTCATCCTTCGGAGTCTCACGCTGAAGGTTCAGTGCCTATTTCAGTGGTTCAGAGATGCCATGTAAATATGAAGAAATTGATATTGACCTGTTACTTAATTTAAAATAACCACAAAGATATCTTCTTTTTCTTTGAGAAATTTTAACTTGGAAAATTCACAAAGAAAGGATTAATAAAGTATTCATGCTCATATACCAAATATTTAACAACATCACATGATGGCTGTAAAAGGAAAAAACAGACTTTTTTTTTTTTAGTGAAACAAACAAACAGTTTTTTGTTTTTTTGTTTTTTTTTTCCTGTAGAGGACTTTAGGAAATGGGGTGAGGCCCATGTTCATAGACCAATGTCAGGAACTTTTCATGAAAAATACTTTAGCTTAAACTGTTAGCTGATACTAAGTTTTTTCTTTTCATATCATTTTTCTTTAACATTAATTTTTCTGCCCATCGTATTTCTGATGTCCTGGATGTAATTTGTTTTTATTTACTTAAATACTTTATATTTATTCCTGCTTTTTATAGCTATTATATAAAACCATGGATTAAAATATAGAACTAGGAAAGCAGTGATTTCAAAGAAGTCCAGCAAGCTAATTAACACACCTTCCTCTAGTGAAAACTCACGGCCTGTTTCTAATCAGATTACCATATGCTTCCTGCCCCCCACAAACCTTTCCTAATATTTTTCTGTAAGTGATGTTAAGTTAAATGGCCTATAATTGCTTGCTCCATCACCCAGCCCTGCTTAAAATAACGATATGTAACCCTTTCCAGGTCTTAGGAATCCGATCTGTCATCAGAGGACTTATGTAAATACCACCTAGGGCTTCCCTCCGCTGAGTCTGTATGTTTTGGGGTGAAAAGCCCTGGATGTGTTCCCCAGGCTGGTCTTTTGTCCTGAAACTGTCCCCCTCTTCTGCCGTAGCTGTCCTCACCACCTTCCGCGCTTCCCTGCCAAAGCAGGAAATGTGATCTGTCCTCCTCTGTCCCTGCATCTGCTAGAAACCAGCCCATCTCCCCGGGCCCTGATCCTTCTGACCTCCAAGGCTCTCGTCCTCCTCTCCACGCCTGCTCTTTGTTCCCTGCTCGCACCGGTAGGAGCTGGGGTCAGGGGACACAGGGAGCAGATTAGGGTCGCGGGCCTCTCTTCCGGCACTCCTGGGCCTGTGAAAGAAAAGCTGGACGAGCTGTCCCGAAGGGCCATCCACAGCCCTTGGACCACAGTGGCGTGGAGCGCTGTCTGCAAGGCTTGGTCATAATGCTTCCTCTCGGGTAATTATTCTCTGGAGCTCTTTCGACTGGTGTTTTATAAATAGTTTATATCTCTAAGTCACTGTTTAGATATTTTAAGCCTCCCTCTTAGGCTCCTCATACTAATCTTCATAGCCTTCCTTGATCGCATTGGCCTTTCCTGCCCTTTTCCTTCCTTGGACTTAACGGAGAGGGCGTTAAGTTTCAGTCTCTTCAGTTGATTCTCAAATATTCCCCCGTTTTCCTCCTCTGTAGGATCCCATGCAAAGCCCCAGGGTTGGACAACTTCCTCTGGAAGCCCCCGTGCCTTCCTCAGGGGGCTGTCCCCCCGCAGAGCGTTTCTTATCTAATGAAATAATAATTGTATGCTGCTTACAATGCCCTCAGCTTCCTTTCATTTTTTTCCTTGGAGGTTCTTTTCTTATGGTCAGGTTTAGAACAGAATTATGTCATTAAAGACTCAAAAATCTATATACACAGCTGTGTACCTTCCCTTGAATTTTTTTTAATTTATAAAATTGCCTGGTATCTTTAATGCAGACACATTCATTACTCGCACAAGTAGATGATTCCTATAGACTCTCTATTTGTTCCACATAGTGACTATCTTCATTTATCCTCATAGTGTTGACCACCCTCTCAACTTCTACAAAATAGTTTCCATCATTTTAGAAATTTGTTTTAGCTCTTGCAGTAGGTTGGGGTCAGCATCTGCCTAACTACCTCTGACTTAGACGCCCCAATACCCATCCAGCACTGATGCTGTTACCCGTTCTGGCTTTCTTTTCATTCGAGCCAATATTCTGAAATTTCAAAAATGCTCACTGTCTAAATTTTTAAAGTTTTATTTTGTTTTGCAAATCAATAATCCTATTCTTGTTCTGTCAGGCCACAATGACTTTCTAAAATAACTGTAATTCAAACCTCTTGCATGGAGACTCCGAGGATAATACTGCCTGTGGGTTCCTCCCTTCACCCTAGCCCGTCTTATGCTCCCAGTGAAGCAAGTGGTTCTTTGCCAAACTTGATTTTCCCCCAGCACGTTCTCTCCGTGGGAGCAGTTGCTCTCCAGACCCGAATGCTCTGGTCCACTAAGAGGTAGCTCATGCGTCGCTCCTCCAGGTGCCTCCCTGCTCTCACCCTGGGTGCCTCCTTCTGCCTCGCTCATTCCTCACAGCCTCAGCTCATGCCAGGATGGCTTTTCGTTCCTTGCTGCATCTACTAGCAAAGCGGACAGCCCGTCTGACTCCTGGGTCACCGACCTCCGAGTGGCCTGTCCACTCTCAGGGGTCTCACCTCCTGGCCTGGTCACTCTGACCCAGCCCACACAGTGATGTTCAACACACGTGGCTGCCCGTGAACTCTTGAGCACTATCCTTTGAGGATAGGAGCTGTCCTCCATAGCAAAATCCAGTTTGGCATTCTGTAATGCTGGGGTAAACTGCTAGTGCTCGTGTTTTGGGTAGGTCAGATGTGTCCTGCTTCCTGAAAACCTGAAACAAGGATAAGTACACTAAAAAGTAAGTAGGTGGTGTGCAGGTACCCCAAAGTTCTCAAAATTTTAGTATTCATTCCAGGAATCTTTCAGGTATGCCTTCACCATGTATATTGAAATACCATTTTGTTTTACCTTCAGCTTTTTGGAACTATATCAATATGTAAAAATAAAATATCTTATGTGGTAGAGGTCTTTAGAGATCCAATTCAAAAAGAATTTTATTGAATCCCTACCATGGAAGCTGATGCCCCTCCAGTACTGCGAAATACAAAGATGGCTGAGTGAGGGCCCTGTCCAACAGCGATAGTGGCTGTCAGTCCAATGAGGGACAGCTGTGACACTGCAGGGAGCCTGGAGCACGAGGCCTACCCACACGGGGCAGTGGAGGTGAGAAGCACACTGCAGAGAAGGGGAGCACAGAGTCAGAGTCAGGGCAGGACTGTGGGCTGATCAGCAGAGGGTGGCGGAGGCCAGGCAGTGGAACCTAGGTCAGAGACAGGGAGGGGATTGGATTGCAAGAGGAGGTGTCAGGGAGCTCTCAGGAACACCTGGGGAGCAACACGGAAGAGGCAGGCGCAGCTGTGGGCCTGGTGCAGAGGAAAGAGGTCAGGACCGGGGCCAAGCATGTGAAAGGCAAGGGTTGAGCGTGAGACTGACCCCAAAAGCGCCTTGCAGGGGCGGGGGAGGGGAAGAGGATGGGCACAGGGAGTGCAACAAAGCCAGGTGAATCTGAATCCCAAGAGCTAGGTCTGAGAAGCACATTGTGAAAAGTGAGCGAAGAATTCACAGAATTCACAAACTAAGCACTTGTATCCTGGAGCCATAGAGCTGGACTAAACTGTCTCCCACCCTGGATAATCATTCTCTGCCTCTGGCTCCTGCGGGACTAAAGGGCTAATACCAGAGGTTTCCACTCCCTGGCAGGTGATTACTGCATCTCAGTCCGGGCCGCATGGAGTCCCAGAGGCAAGCAGAGACCCTATGGCAAGCTGATGCGTTCTAGAAGTCAAGTTGCAAAGCATTTCGTCTCTCTTGAAACATGAAAGAGCTTATGTTACCGTAAGCTACTTTGTGCTGCATAAAATAGCTTTATTACCATCCTCTTCATTAATTATCATCATTTACTACTGTGAAATCATTAGCTATCAAGAGATAACTTTTGAAAGGATACTGTGGGCTCTCCAAGCCCTGAGATTGTCTTTTATTATTTATTTTGCTCTGTGCCTAGATAACGTCATGCAGAGGAATTATTTGCTCCTTAGTACTGGCAGCTGGCAGCTTCTTTCTCAACCCCGTGATAGAAATGATTGAGGCAAAGCACAGGTGACCGTGACTTTCATTCTGCCTAAGCCAGGAGTTCCTAGGTGCAAGGCGAGGCCCTGCGATCCAGCCAGTCTGTGGCTCCTCCTGGAACTTCAGTATTCCCAACAGGTGGGAGTGCAGCCACCGAAGGGAAGGCCTCGAACCCTGACCTGCTTTAGGATTTACCTGTGGCCGCTCCCTTCACTCATCACTCAGCGGTCTTCCTGCCAGAACCTATGGGTGTTCTTGTTGCACCAACCGGAGCAGATGGCTCTCCCTCCGGCTAGACTGTGCGGATCCCATTGCTGCTGTGACAAATTATCACAGACTTTACCGCAGCTTAAAGTTACTAAGATTTGTCATCTTATAGCTGTGGGAGGCTGAGGTCTGAGTTAGATTCCACTGAGCTAAAATCAAGGTGTTGACAGAGCTGAGTATCTTCCGATGCTCAAGGGACTGAAGGTCTTCTATGGCAGAGACGCTTAGATTAATTCTTTTAACCATTGCTGAGCTGCCATGTTGTCTGTTGTGCAAAGAGCGCCCTTATTAGTCTCCTTGAGGAGAAGATCAAAGACTCTGGCTCACTGTCCACTGAGTCTCCTTACATACACACTCAGGAATACCCAGCCATGCACATAACCAAGCACAGATCATCCTGCAGTCTGAGAGGCACCGATGGGAGGGTCACATGGGCTTGCTAAGGAAGGCGTTTTAGAATAGGTACAGTGAATTGAACCCACGCCTTCCCACTAAGCTACATCCCCAGCCCTTTTTTATGTTTTTATTTGGAGACAGGGTCTTGCTAAATTGCCCAGACTGGGCTCAAACTTGCAGTCCTCCTGCCTCAGCCTCCTAGAGTGCTGGAATTACAGGAGTGCCCCACTGTTCCTAGCTGGAATAGGATTTTTTAAGATCTATGTGGAGGATGGGAGGAGATCGATTTGGAAGGCATGCAGGAAGAAAGAGGGTATTCTCCATTTGGCAGGAGGTGGTGTGAGACTGATTGAGCAGCTTGTACAGAGACAAAAGGCAGGGACTTTATGGGCCCTGCCCAGGGACCCCAAGACAGGGCCGTGGGGCCTTCCCCAGCCCTGTGCTTACCCACCTCCTCTGGTGGTTGGCAGAGTGTACTCTGTTCGCACCTCCTTCCCATCTACTCAGCTATCAAGCTGCTCTTTCCTTTCATTTGTGTCTTCTTCTCTTCCTGTGTTTTTATTTTTCTGTTTTCCTTCCTTTATCTTTACCTCTTTTTCCTTTCTCTTTTCTTGGGATCCTGAGTCTTAAAATCTTCCATGTGGCCTCTTTACTCCACCTAGCTGATCTTCTTTCCCAGCCCACTAACTTGTCTTTTAGTCCCTGACCTCTGACCCTCATCCTTCCAAAATCCAGAAGGTGGCCCCTCGTCTGTTCCCTTAAATTAATTAAACAGGTTTTGTGTTGGAGACAAATTCTGCAAGTTCCTGGCTGTCTTGGTGGTGCAAAGGCAGAGTGGGAAGGACTTTACTTGCTTCTATCACTGGTATGACTCCACAGGCCTTCCCAGAATACCAAGAGAAAAGAGACGTTTTATTTTTTTCACACATGCTCCAACTTCATAATGAAGTATTTCCTTATTTTAAAGGAATTTTGTTAAGAAAAATACTGATTCTATGAAAGTGATTCCTAGTGATAGTAAAAAGACACTGCATTTTAAATTCAGG
Source organism: Cuniculus paca (assembly GCA_004365215.1). NCBI lineage: Eukaryota > Metazoa > Chordata > Mammalia > Rodentia > Cuniculidae > Cuniculus > Cuniculus paca. The sequence goes on along the minus strand of RJWT010024647.1, from coordinate 50 downwards.
GTTTGTTCCCATCATTTTTGAAAATAAGTTAGCAGAGAGAATGTGCCCAA
>RJWT010024646.1:0-16416 GCA_004365215.1 Cuniculus paca | reverse complement strand
AGAATCTGGATTTCTGGATACCGAGACAGGCAATTCTCCGTGGGTCCTGGCCATCCTGAACGTTTCTGTAGAATGTGCCAGTGATGCAAGGTCATGTATGTGCTTTACCCAGGCCATTTCTCAGAGCTGCATTTGCAGCAAGCGACTTGGGGGATCAGGTAACATCTTCCCTGGGCGAAGCGTAGGCTTTCTTCGCTTGCTGTAAAAGCAACGGATCCTCCAAACTCAGTGTTTCTCAGCTGTGACACACATTCCCTTGGTATGCAGTCTCCACCTGGAGTCCTTGGTGATGCCTGCATGGAACTTGGTTACTTGGAGACCCAACCCAATATGAAGCTCTTAATGCTTGCTGGGCCACGAGTAATAAAAGTCCTTTGTGTTTGGCCCAGGAGTTTCATGTCTTCCACTAGCATCCATGAATCAATAACAGGCTAACCTCTCAGTTTATATGGTATTGTCTCTCTGGTGTGAGAAACTGAAAAAGCAAATAAGAACCTAAATGTACAATAGATATTGTGAAATAGGAAGAAACTGTTCAAAAGGAAAAGGGAAATAGGAAGGGGGAGGGAAAAGGAAGGAAGGGAAAAAATGAGAAAAGAAAGATAAAAGGAAAACCAAACTTAGAGAAAGGGGAGGGGGAAAGGAGTTTGAAGAGAGGCGATGGGAATGGGGTGGGGGGAGAATAAAGATATATCATGTACAGATATAAATTCCCTATAACGAATGTGGTCATTATGCATACCTACATTGTACCGATAAACTTAAATAAAAATGAAAAAGAAAACACACATGCAAACAAATCTGGGTGTGGTGGCACACATATATAGTCCCCCAGCACTCAGGAGGCAGGAGGATTGCTATGAATTCGAAGCCAGCCTGGGGGCTACATAGTGAGTTCAAGGACAGCCTGGACCAGCTAGTGAGACCCTGTCTCAAAAACAAACAAACAAATAAACTGAAAACAAAAACAAACCATTTAAATGATTTAGAAGCCAGAGTACAATATCTGTGGTAGGGACCAGTAAAGAATACTTTCAGTGACTTATGCTTTGTAACATTTCTTCTAGGGCCCTTAGTTCCTTCAAATCCTATTTGAATATTTTAACCTGAAATGTTCTATATGCACTGAGGGGTTGGAGCTGAGCCCTGTTCTGCCCTCCTTTGGGGACAGAAGAGCTGGGCGGGTGGCTGCAGGGCGTTTTATCTCATCTGGGGCTCAACCCCAGGCTGAGGCCAGGCAGTCTGTTTGGAGGGGCTTGTCTCCATGGTTATGATGTGTGTGCTGTCTATCTTGGGGTCCCCGGCCCCCAGTAGCCTAATCTCCTGTAGCATTTTGCTGGGTCTTGTGTACTGTGACTGTCACATACCCGGCTTTTTCATGAGGGTCTTCTAGGGATCAAGTCCTATTTTTCTTAAATCTGGGAAAAGAGACTAAATAACAAGATTGTTTGGAAGTTCATCAGAATTCAGAGGCAGCAAAAAATGTTACCAAAAATGAAAATAACACATTAATTTAAATAATTTATATATATATATAAAAGACAGTGGCCTGTTAAGCTCAGCCCTGCCCTCCTTTCTTCCCTTGTCTGCCGGTAGGTGGAAGGCCACGTTCACAGCACGTGTGATTGCTCAGGAAAACCGCTGAGACCTCGGCCCCCAGTCTAGCGCGGCCGCCACAAGACTTTGCCCTCCCTCTGAAGCTTACTAGTTCGTTTCACAATTATATCGCGGTGCAGTAGTTTGACAGTTCGTGATTCTTCTGTACGAGCTCATTGGGGAGATCAGGATGTCACACAGTTGTGTCTGGACAGAGAGAAGGGGCGATAGGCAGGGAATGTGGGGACAGGAAGCGGCAGATGGGGCATGGCTGACGGGGCAGATGGCTACTGAAAGGACCTCCTACTCACTGGAAATCGCCCCTTGTGAAACCTTTGCAGGTGTAGAACAGGTATGTTTAAGGATGCTCTTGTATTCATTGGAAAGTCCCCCAAACCCGATGCTCATCCTAGCAAGAGCTCACCACAGTAACAGCTAGTAGTCCCAGCATCCAAGGCTAAGACTCTGACTGGCCTAGAATGCGCCAATCACTGAAGATCCTATAACCTTTAACAAAGGCAAAGACCCTGATTGGTTTAGAATGCACCAATCACTGAAGACCCCATAACCTTTTAACAAAGGCAAAGACCCTGATTGGTTTAGAATGCACCAATCACTGAAGACCCCATAACCTTTTAACAAAGGCAAAGACCCTGATTGGTTTAGAATGCACCAATCACTGAAGACCCCATAACCTTTTAACAAAGGCAAAGACCCTGATTGGTTTAGAATGCACCAATCACTGAAGACTCCATAACCTTTTAACAAAGGCAAAGATCCTGATTGGTTTAGAATCCCTGTAAGTACACGGCTAGAGCAAGGCCAAGGCGTGGAGTTCTCTTGAGCTTCTCCCTGCTCTGTTGCTTGTCACTGAGTAGCTCTGTCTCTGATTCATTATCTTACCAATAAACCTCTACTTCACACTAATTTCCTTTCTGACTTCATCTTTCTTCGCGGATCTGACTTCTCCATTTTTCACTCGGGGATCTTCGGCTTGGAGTCAGCCCCGGCACCCTCTTGCATTCCGCTCCAGGGTGAGGGCAAGAACCCAAAAAGGGGGATCGCATTTTGGAGGCCCCCACGGCTCTGTCAGTCCCCTAGAAATAAACTCCCGTTCTTCGCAGTGAGGAAGCCCAGGGCCCAGGCAGTGCTCGCCCAGGGCGGCAGGCGCCGTCCCGGGCCCACGCTGGCCTCCGTGGGGCGTCCTGGAGGAAGTGCTTGCACTGCTCCCCGTGGGGGCCGGGGGCCGCCTCGTGCCGGACACACTGTCTCATGAGGCTCCGCTCAGGCCTCTGGTCCCTCCACTCTTAGCTCCCCATGTTGGTCACCATGCCAGTGTTGACCATCTCCTATTCCCTGCTTACCTAGTTTTTTTTTTTTTTTAATAATTTTAAAGAGAAAAAACAATAAAAACAATGATATGGAATTTCAAAACAAGATAACGGGAGATTAACAATGGTTAATACATTGCATATTGTTATCTTCAAAGTAGTTGCTCAGATTGCAAGATACAGGCATGAAAAATTGTTCCAACGCTATTAGCACAAACCGTTCTTTTCAATGAACTAATAGAAATTAGTAGTGCAATTATTTTAGCTACTATATATATAATTTTTCCTCCTTTCTTCTTTTCTCCTTTTCCCCATTTCAGTTGTTTTTTCCTTTTGAGCAGTTTCTTTCCCTTTCACAATACCTATTGTACATTTTGGATCTTATTTACTGTTTTAGTTTTTTACACTAGCAAGACAATATGGTGTTTACATGCGAGTCTGATTTATTTCACTTATGAGTGTGGTCTCAAGTTGCATCCATTTACCTATAAAAGCCTTGAGTTTGTCATTCTTTATAGCTGAGTAGTATTCCATTGTATAAAAATACCACATCTTTTTTATCCATTCTGTGGTTGATAGGCATTTGGGTTGTTTCCAAGATTTAGCTATTACAAATTGTGCTGTTAACCTGCTGATTCAGAGGAATGCAGGCTGAGTTGATAGCAACAGAGGTACAAAAACAACTTAATGCTTGCATTGTTTGTTTGACTTTGCAGGCCTAAGGCTGGTAGTCTGAGCATCTATTAAGAGGATACCAAAATGCAACATAGCAAATATGGGGGATATCCTTCTGTCTGGTTTTTGAAATCCAATATTGTTCTCACTATTTTGTTTTGTTTCATTTTTTTGTATTGTTTTATTCAATGTTCTGTTTTGATTGGTTTTATTCTGTTCTGTTTTGTTTGGTTTTATCATGTCTGATGGTATGGGCAGCAATTCTGAAGATAACAAGAGGCATGATGGTAGCCATTGTTGATTTTCTATTATCCTGTTGTGAAATCCTGTATCATTTTCACTGTTTTGTTTTGATTGGCTTTATTCTGTTTTATTTTGTTTGGTTTTATTTTCTTTAAAATATGCTTTCATTCTTCTGCTTTGATTGGTTTTATTCTGTTTTGTTTTGTTTCATTTTGTTATGTCTGATGGAATGGACAGCTATTTGGAAGAAAACGAGAGACATTATAGTAACCATTGTTGATTTTCTATTATCTTGTTTTGAAGTCCTGTATTGCTTTCATTGTTCTGTTCTGGTTAGCTTTATTTTGTTTGGTTTGATTTTCTTTAAAAAAAAAAACAACTAAATTGTGCTGCTATAAACATGGGTGTGCATATATCACTGTGGTATGATATTTTTAATTTTTCTGGGAAAATACCCAGAAGGGGAATAGCTGAGTCAAACTGGACCTTCAACTCTAGTTTTTTGGGGAATCTCCACACTGATTTCCCACAGTAGTTGCACCAGTCTACACTTCCACCAACAGTGGAGAAGAGTTCCTTTTTCCCCACAGCCCCTCCAGCATTTGTTATTGGTTGATTTCTTGATGGCAGCCATTCTTTCTGTGGTGAGATGGAATCTCAGTGTTGGTTTAAGTTGTACTTCTTGAATGACCAATGACACTGAACATTTTTCCATATATTTATTTGCCATTTGTATTTCTTCATCTGGGAAGTACATATTCACCTCAGATGCCCGTTTTTGGATTGTTACTTGGCTTTAAAAGTTTTACAAGTTGCAGAGACTCAGAGAACATTTACAATACTTTTTGTGTTCTAATTTCAGGGAGGCACACTGCGGTCCTCAGTAAAATAAGGGACAGGATGGGGGGTGGTCCTGGGTGGGTTGGGGTTTGGAGCCCAGAAGAAAACAGAGTTAGAAAGGAGGAGATGCTAGAAAAAGACACATGATCTTCTTGGGCTTTCACAAAATGCTCTAAATGACCCACATCCAAAGAAAGCAGAGAGGTAGCTGTGAGGGAAGGTACTATGGCCTCCCCAGCAAGTGTGATGGGATTATGCCTAACAATAGTGTCAAATTATTTAGTAGATACCCTGTGGCAGTGCATAAAATTATACAACTGTTGGGCAAGGGATGTAGCTCAGTGGTAGAGTGTTTGCTGGCCTGTGTGAGACCCTGGGCTCTATATGCAGCACTGCAACTACACCACCACCAACTACTCTTCTGTTATGTCAACCTTTTAAAAACCAGTCCCCAAAATGAAAAGGCCTGCAGTGCTAAGACACAGTCATTCAGAGTGTAAGAATGTCGCTAGGACTGGCCAGTTATACAGAATCAGATATTACTGAAGGACTTCAGCTTCGAGTATGGGGTTTTTCATGCAACACACCTTCCATCATTTTTTTTTCAGTGAGAGAATGAACATGAAATTATGGTTCACTGCTATCAAAGTTCCATTCCATAAGAAACGAAGGAACAAAAACAGAACAAGACAGGCCACCTTGAAGTCATAAATTATGAATTCTGCTCATTAGCCCCATGATATCATCGACAAGAATGTCTGGCTAGAGGAGTAAAAGGCCCCCGGTGGCCTGTTTCCAAGGTTGGATGACACCTGTCCCAACACCAAGCTGGCACTGGGGTTTGCTGATCTCCGTGCAGACACTGGTTTGCGCTCGGCACCGGAACAGCGGGAGAAGGAGGGAGGACCAACTGCTCTTTTGCTTGAATAACTCACCATCTCCAGAGGGCCGAATGTCTCCCTGCACCTCCTGCTCGGGGCCACGTTCACTGGTGTGGCTGTTGCAAAAACAGCTGCTCCAGATGACCATCTCGTACACAGCACGGTAGTATTCATTGAAGGGGTCCTTTTGCCCACTTCCCTGTAGAGCATCCCCAAGGGTATGGAGTTTGGCCAAGTTTACCCTCAGGTTTGTTAATGTCACAAGGTCTGGAGAAAGGAAAATAAAACAATGAGTCAAGGAGCATTTCAAAGGCATTGGTTCAAGGTGCCCTCCTTGACTGATTGGCCCTTCGCACATTAGAGAGATGCAATACCAGGGACCACTCCTACCGGGCAATCAAAAAAAAGGATATAAAAACTAAAAAAGAATCCTTACCCTGGGCGTAGGGGCTGTAAGCACTTTCTATTTCAAAGCTGGGATCCAAAACTTTTAAACCCATCTGTAAGATGAATATAGGCAAATTTATACAATGTTATCCCCAAACATAATTATCCAATTTCCTCTTGAAGAAGAGATCTTGACCTTGGCAGGACGGCTGAGCCACAGCCTCCCAGCTGGAGTAGGACACTGACTATCATTTGGGTTACAATACAAATATAGAGTCATAACACAGAAGTGTTGGTACCATTGGTGAAGCTGGAGCAGGATGAAGTGACAATTTGGTAAGCCGTTGTCCCTTCGGACCTAGCAGGGGATTCTAGAACTGCCTTCTTCCACCAATTCTTTCTGCTCTACCATGCCCTTAACCTGCTGTCTCCCTACCCCTCCATGGTCCCCAGCTTTGCTCAGAGTGGTGGTTTGCAGGGTATGAGCTGAGACACATTGTTAGCACGAGCTCACACAGTCGTGCTGTTAGTCAGTGGCTCCTTTGCAAGGGTTAGAAGCAGGTGCTCCTTCCTCGGGGTGGCCGGGCCATGGGGCCCAGTTTGATTTTAGCCCCATTGTCCTTCAGCTGGGCTGATAACACATTCTCTTTTTGATAATGTATTCTGTGCTATTCAGGGTTCATTCCAATTTGGATACGTTCATTTTTAAAAAATCAACAGCTCAAGTTACATTTCAGTAAATATCACCTAACTTCTTTATAAATTTAAGTAGATCACACTTTAAAAAGTTTCATTTACATGAAAGAAACCAAGGAAGGAAATGCTACCTTGTCACCAGTTGAAGGCTCCACATCTGAGTATCTGGAGTCACAAACAAGGTCTCCTTCCTCCTGGGCATGGCCCAGTGTGATACCAGGAAAGGAGGCAGCGCAGACTCTTGAAAGTATTTGAGTGCTTTCCATGTGTGTCCTAGTTTGAGGAACACTCCACTAACATTACAGCAGGTTGAAAAGTCTATGAAAATAATGAGCAAAACTTGTAATGGCCCACAAAGTTGAATTTTACCACCCATTTCAGATTCAATATTTTCATTTTATAATTCTATTTTTAAACTTTCTGTATATCCTTTAAAATCACCGCCAGAGTTGGGGAGTTAGCTCAGTGGCACAAGTGCCTGATTGGCAAGCACAAGGTTGTGAGTTTGATCTCCGGTACAACAACAATAAAAACAATAATAACAACAACAACAACAAAAACAAAAACAAAGAAAAGACAGATGGGTGATTATGAAGAGTCGTCCTGAAGAAATAATGAAGGATAATTCCTTCATAGATAAACTCCCCAAATTAAAAAAAAAAATCACTGCTGGGTATGGTGGCAAATGCCTGTAATCCCAGCATGTGGGAGGCTGAGGCAGGAGGATTGCTACCACTTCAAGACCAGCCCAAACTGTATAGTGAAACCCTATCTCAAAAAAAAAATCACTATATATCACTATATAATAAACACAGCTAGCTCTCACTCCAATAAATGAGCAAGAATTTACAAATATATACTTTGACCTCAAAATCGAACTACATTTTTGAAAATATTGTGGCTGTGTGATTTATTAATTGAAGAAAGGTGGTCTATAAATACAAAAGCTGATATAATTAATACTTTATACCAGTTTGCTTGTTTCTCTTTGCCTGGCATGTTTTCCTTAGGCAAATTCTTCTGTATCCTTCATGACCTACTCACAGAAGTTTATCTGGATTCCCTGGAGCAGATGTAACCTCTTCAATTAAGTTTCCCAGCATTTCACTCATGCCTCTATTTCTGAACTTAACACTTTGTGTTATAATTTTCTGCTTCCATGTTTGTATCCATGAAATTCTTCTGGGACAAAGGTTGGCATTCTTTTTCTTTCTTTTTTTTTTTTTTTGATTATTTTAAATTTCGAATCCTTTTTTTATCATCAGAATTGGTAGTGATGCTGTCATCAAGGTAGAAGTATGGTGAATAAGTCTGAAAAATGGTAACACAGTGATTTGTTCTCTCATGAGTAACTGTTGCAAAGGCTGATGTTTTTCTTTTGATTACTAGCTTTTTATATTCCCTTAAATAATTTCCTGTCTTTTTTTTTTTCCCCTGAAAACTATCTTTCTGATTCTTCTGGTCCCCATCTCCCCAGTACTTTGGATTTGTCTTTTTTTTTTTTTTTGTATCAGGAATTGAACTCAGGACTTCACACTTGTCAGGCAGGTGCTACGCCACGGAGCTAAATCCCCAGCCCCTGGATTTGTCTTTATTCTGTCTTCTAAGTTTTTTTTTTTAAATTAATCATGTAGTCATTGATCAAAAAGCAGTGTTTTCATTAAAAATTCATTCAGGAACAAAACCTAGGTGACAAACTTGACTCTACACATAGCCTGGTTTTTGTTCTCTGTAAGGAAGCCAGGAAGGCGAATCCCGGCTAACACAGTGCATTTTGTGGGGTGTGTAAAGGGGACAGGGGACCTGCACCTCTGTACTTCAAAAGTCAGTATAAAGTGACTGAAATGAAGTCACCTCTAGGTCCAATTGGATGCTCATGTGATCAACACCTGGAGAAAATTCCAGAAAGAAGACACTCACTGATCTGAAGAGTGCCCTGCCCCTTATGCTGCTGCCTGCTGTGGTTTATTCACATTGAGGTCACATGGCTGGTGCTGAACACTTTTTCCAGTCTGGCAGCTCTGGGTCCAGATCTGTGCCTGACTGTTCACTTCTGCATGTTGGTGGCGATACACGCGGCCACTGTGTGGCAGCATTCCATGCCACCCAGGGGCGTTCCAGGCATTTCCTGTGGGTGAGAGGAGAGGTGCCTTTGCTTGTGGTCACATTCTGACTGCACTGTGCAGGAGCTAGCAAGCCGGAGAGTGATGAAAACGAACACACCTTTTCCTCCAGCGGCTGCTAACGGTCACTGGAGCTAGAATTTTGTCTCTTCGAGCATTCCTTGGAGTGGGGCTCCTTCGGCTCCTCTGTGATCCAGGAGATGACCATGCACTGAGGTAGTTAGCTGCGATCCAACTCTAGCACTAACTTGCAGCGTCGCCCCAGCCTGGCCACGAGGGGACCCAGAGCTCTCCAGATCCTGCTGTCTGACTGGGCTGGAATAGGAACCAACGGCACAATCTGAAATTGTTTGGCAGCTGTATTTTAAAAAATAAAAGCAATGGGTAAAATTATTTTTACTAATATGCTTAAACCAAAAAATAAAACAAGTTATCATCATTTCCAAAACTTTAGTATAATCTTTTTCCTAGACTCTGCCTTGGAAATCCAGGATGGTTGTGTGTGGACAGCACACCTCAGCTTGGATTGGCTCAGTTTGGATTCAAGCACTCAGAAACTTGGTGTGATCAGGGGCCACGGCACTGGACAGTGTGGCTCCAGGTTGCTGGGCACTGGGGTTCAGCTGAGAGTTCTGGGCAAGTGACTGGGAATTGTGATCTGCTGAGAGGGCGGCCGCCTTCCAGACTTCACACCAATCCTGTCTAGAGGAGAGGAGAGCTCCTTCCCCTCCGAACCGTCCTTTGTCTTTATCCCTGGCTCTGTAAAATTGCCGTGACCTAGGGAGGAGGGGTGGCATAAACACTGGATGTGTGTGGGGGTCAGAACAGCTGGTGAGCAAAAAGGGCCCCACTCAGCAATGAAGAAGAGGCTGTGGCAAAATCCCCTCCATGCAGGCAAGAGCTGCCGACTGGAGATGATAACCAGGCCCCGTGATGAAAAGCAGACAGTCACGCACGGGGGTGGATGGCGAAGAAAAACAGCCTTGTACCACGCCTGCCCTATTTATCTAGTATGGTTATGCTCAATCTAATGGCTTAGGATCTCCTAACAAAAATCTATTCAGAGGTCTGAAGAAAACAGAAATTAGAGCCCAAAGAACAAAAAAGGAGGTTGCTGAATGGAATAATTTTGTGGCCAAGGAAAAGGAAAAGAGTCCCAGGTCAGCACTGATAGAGGACTGTGGTGAGGACACTTCCTTATATTTGGGCAAGAAAGGCCCAGGTGAGGGATGGGGTGAGAGGAATCCCTTCTTGGGTCCACACTCTCAGTGGGCATTGAAGACACACAGACGGTTGTAGGCTCCAGATCCAACTCTTCATGAGGAGTAAGGGCAGTCAGGAAGGAAAGTACTTCAGCCATTGGCCAATTATCCTTTCAATTCAAATTTTATATTAAAACCGTTGACTTTCAGCAAGAACCAAGATGTCTTTTTCTCTCTCCCTTCATGCACTCAGAAGGAAAAAGCACCAGGTACTGATTCTCACCCTCCCCTTGGTATCAGTTACTCTGTTTACGTCAGCGCATTCTGTATTAGGTTAATTTACCAACACTCCGTAAGGTTGGAAAACAATTTATAAGAACCAAAAAGGTACAGACATTTTCTTCACTTACATGGAAAGAATGAAATGGTCTGAGCGATGTGCTGAAAATACACTTTAACTCCTCTAAAGGGAAATATTCTTTCTTAAACATGAAAATAATTGTTCTTATGTGAAACTCCACATTCTTGGTGGGTAACATCTTGCTGTAACATTGCTAAAGCCATGCAAGTAGAAAGGCACCATATTAAAATAGGAAGAACTGAGTAATTGGAAAAAACTTAATCATACCCTTTTCAGATTGCCATCGTTTCTTTTCTCTGTCTGGTTCAAAACTTGTAATTACATTCTCAGTGGCGTGGCTGTTGGGTTGGGCGCACGGATTGCACAAAGTCGGGAGTCACAGATGAAGTATTTTTGCTCTCTGGAAAATACCATCATTAAAATTAACAATAAAGAACTGTAACTACTTATTGTTCATCTGAATTTAAAAACAAGCTGTGTTCACTATATTTATCTTTCAATCTGGCCAAAATTAAAAAGCGGAGGAAATAACAAGACATCACATTTTCCATCAGTAGGTATTTAAATACAATAACAAATTAAGTTCAAATATGACCTAGATATTTTATAAATTTATACATTTGAGGGAAAATGCAAATTTATTTTGAAATAATTTTTTCTCACAGAAGAGACAGATGTTCTCAGAGTTAAACTTTAGAGAAATTGTTAGGGTGTACTTTCTCAGCTAGAATTACTTCCTTTAACCAAAAATAGAATATTTGGCAAGAAATTAATGAAGCAGTTGTGTGTTATGTTATTTGCAACCTTTACCCATTTTCTCTCAGATTTTATAGCTTTTAGTAGAAAACTTCCTGGAGCCAAAATCATCTCATACTTACGGACTTAGGGAAAAGATTTGCATTAGACTCACAGTGCAGAGGCCCTGCCTGTCTGTTTCATAGACTGGGAGATCCTGCGAGAGAACTGGAACTGGTTTTGCTTAGAATGGATTTTCAAAGGCGAACGTGTTAATTTAATGTGACCCCTCGTATCTGCACGTAAAACGGAAGGAGTTGTGCAGAGGCGCCCATGGGGCAGTTCATGGCCCCCGTGGTCACTTGGCCAATACTCAGGGCACTCTTAAGGTTTCTGGCAAAGACACCAGGAAGTTGGGACTGTTGGTTACAATCTTCTGTGCCACAAATTACCTACGACAGCACAGGTCCTTGGTGGTACTCAAGAGAGGCGGTTTGATTCTATGTCCTCGCTATGGCTTCCAGGTCCTACCTGGGGTGACCAAGGCCACTTCTCTGCCTTCATGTCTACTCCGCTCCAGGAATACTGGCTCCTTGCCATTTCTCCAGCACACCAGAAGCCCTTCTGCCTGGAGTCCTAGCACGAGCTACTCTCCCTCCCCAACAGTCACGTCCCTGTTCCTTCCCTTCTTTCAGATCTCTATTTAAATGCCAGCCTCTCAAAGAGACTCCCTTTGACCATATCTAAAATGCTGTTACCTCCACACTCCATGACCTTTTTGCTCTTTTCTATCCCTCACTCACTTTGATAAGTTTTCTAATTTCTTATTGCTCCTCAAGAGTATATTATATAGTTTTTTGTTTATTGTCTGTCTCTGTCATTGAAATTCAAGTTGAACAAGGACAAGGACTTTGCTTATCTCTAGATCCCTATCACCTAGAATAGTGCCTGGAACATAGCAGCTGCTCAATAAAATGTTTCAAATGACTGCATGGTGATTTTAATATTTATTTCAGTTGAAGTCTGTCAAAGTAAGCCAACGCTTTAAGAGATCCACATCATCAGTGCATTTTAGAACCACTGGCCCCCATAGCCTTATTGCTGAAGGAAATCAAAATTCCCTTTGAAAATTGAGACAATAGATGCTGGATCAATTCTGCATATGAATGGGCTTGTCCCAGACCTGCCCTAGAAGAGCAGCAAAAGCTTCCTGACTTTCTCAGAAGACATCAAATCTTCAAAGTATTGCCAAATAGCCTAGGGTTCTTTTGCTCAATCCAGGTGGACATCATGAATTGGCAAAGTGAAACTCTGCTAGCCATCCTGATGTCATCAGAAGACACCAGGTCATGATGGTTTCTGCTGCTGCCGGCTGCTACCTTTTAGTGCCAGCTTGTGCTGGCGGCTGTAGGTCAACTCTACTGCGTGCTGCTGTCTGCTGGGCTCTGGAGCTCTGAGCATTTATTGTTCTTTTTTGGGAAATGACTGCTCTACCCACACTACTCAGGATAAAAATCAAAAGTGGATTTATAGGACCTTTAGAGCCTATACTACCTGAGAAATAAACCACAAGCACATTTCCAGGGACATCAGGGTGAGTTTCTGTTTTAACAGAGTCTGTGCTGCAGCATACGGCAACCAATACACAGGATGCAGCCCTCCTAGACTAAAGTGAGAAGCAGGTGGGGAGTGCTCTTATATGCAGCTTCAGGTCTGTGTCGGTGAGGGACAGGGCTGAAAGCTTGCTATGAATGTTGGGTTTGCAAATAAGGGACTCAGATGCCGCCCTTCTTGATTTAATCATTCTGTGCTGCCCCTCCTTCCTTTGAAAGGCAACAGTACGGTCTGAAGTGGTGGGTGCGGGGGAGGCTGTCACACTGCCTGTCTGGCTGTACTCGTGTTGGAGTGGAGGATGATGGTTTGATAGCCAGGGAGGATGCAGAAGCAAAGTGTCCCAGTCCACTGCAGAAGAAGGAGGAGCAAAGAAAGTGAGGGAGAGGATGGACTGGTTGCTACCCATGCCACACCTCCCTTCCAGCTGGGGAAGATAAGTAAGGTTCTTCTTGTCTGCCTCAAAAGTATTTCCAGTCATACTATGAAAATGACTGGGGAAAACATTCAACTTCAAGTCTTAGAGGGGATTTTTCTTTTAACATTTTAGAAGGCTATTCTTTAGTGGTGTTGCTCCCAGTGACACTGAGCTGTGGCCACTTGATATGAGAGTCTCAATTTGGGTATTGTGTTAGCTCCATGTTGGTTTGAAGCCTTGAAGAAAATTTTCTGCTTGGAACTACTTTCTTAGATAAAATCATTCTCTTTGTTGTGTGAATTTTTTTTAAATTTTATTTTAAAGAAGATAAAACCAAGGAAAATAAAACAGAATAAAACCAATCAGAACAAATCCTGTAAGTGATACAGGGCTTCAAAACAATATGAAATCAATAATAGTTACCATAATGCCTCTTGTTGTCTTCAAAATAGCTGCAGATACCTTCCGTATAGTAAAAATCAAACAGATCAGAACAGACTAGAACCAATGAAAACAAAACAATGAATGCAATAAAGGACTTCAAAACAAGACAATAGTAAATCCAAAATGGCTACCATACTATATCTTGCTATCTTTGAAATAGCTGCTCATGCCTTCAGCTCTAACAAAATCACACAAAACAAAACACAACAAAACAATGAAAATGATTTAGGACTTCACAACAAGACAATAGGGAATCAACAATAGCTACCACCCTAGTGCCACACTGTGTACTGCTATCCTCTGAACAGAAGATCAGACCACTGGCCCTAGACCTACAAGGTCAGTGAGACACCAAAGCACCACAGGCATCCAATTGCATTTCACCTCTATAGCTATCATCACAGCCTGTGTTTCTCCGGATCAACTGGTTGCTTACGGGGGTGAGTTGGAGGTGGGGATTGGTTCTTCTTGTTTGCCAGCCCATACGCCAGAAGGGGCTTGGGTCTGACTGTTCCCCTGCCCGTGGCAGCCCACGCAAGGCGCTGGTTTGGGGGGGGGGCTTGCTTCTTGGTGAGTCCTTGTTCTCTCCCCCCACAGTCTGAGAATCTGTTGTGCGAATTTTTATCTAGACTTGTAGTTGTAGCCTTACCTGTAATACTTGTTAGCCTAAAATATTTTGAGAATTTTATCTCAGCTGTAAGATTTCTGTCATTCTCTGGACAAAAGAAGCCTTCACGTTGATTTTTGATTTCTTTTATTTTTGGTAATGTGGTTTTGTGATAAAGGCACATCAATTTCTAATTATAGTCAGTATTGGCTCATGATAGCAGTAAGCAAATACCACAGGTTAAAGACTAAGATGGGCGGTGCAGTTAGGAAGTTTCTGATGTTAGAACTGAGAAGTGCTTCTTTGTTCAGAGCACTTGGTTTTTGTAAAGCCCGTGAAAGAGCTGTCCATCCTATCTGGCCTAGAGTGAGCGAAACTTCTACCATGTAATTTCCTGACACAAAGAAAGCCTTTGCTTTCTTACATAAGTATTTCCCAAACTTAGAACTGTGCTAAGCACTCAAGTATTGTCTCCACTTATTTATAATCCTCATATTTTACTAGAAACCAATTAGAATGCAAAGCATTTCCCTGAGACCTAAACAAGTTGCCTTAAATAAACAATACATGGAAAAGTCTGGGCCATCAACGTTAGGCTTATGTCCAACTCCCTTCATGCATATCCTCTCACTTAAGGCGTGGATGTGGTGGCCCCGCTGTTTGCAGCAGGTATGATGCTCAGATGACCTTGGATGCCTGTTCCGCTGCCAGAACACAGGGAGGAAAAGCCCTAAAAAGCCACTCACCCTTTTATAAACTGGTCTGTCAGAGAAGACGGGACAAAAATATATTCGAATAGGGAATTTATGGTTTTTGAGATGCTACAACTTCTTAGTAGTCTGAGTTTGACGTATGGTGAATTCAGAGTCCTACATCCTGTTCTGTGTGAGGCAGAGCAGTGGGGCCATGTGTCTGGCATGATGGCATGGGGACCTGGAGAACCTTCCCTGAATGTGTCAATTTTGTTTGCTCTATGGGAGGGACTATTGCTGCTAGGTAGACCAGGGGACTTTTAGTAATTCTCTTCAAAGACTGAACCAAAAAATCTTTTCTGGATAATTCTAAAAGTAAAAGGAATAGAAATTAAGTGTCTTCTGATTAGTTGAGTTTCCTATTCTTTGAATTATTTTATATATAGTCTCTTCAGGAAGAAGCAGTGTCTCCTTTGTTACTGTTGTCCAAGTGGCCTCAGGTATACAGGAAAACTCTGTATCACTGATTAAATAATGTCACAGTGAGGACACTGAGAACCAACCCACCTCCAGGCAGCTGAGGATGCAGTACTTCTGGGCTCCATTCAGCCTGCTGGTAGAAGACACCGTAAGCTGGGAAATGTGGCCCACGAGGAGACTGCCAGGGGTGGGACAACAGGCTCCACGGTTGCCCTGAGTTTCTGAGTAACTGAGCCACCCTGAACACAGCAGAATCAGCTACACAGAAGGCAGCCTGAGGGAAGCACAAGGCCTGGAGATGCAAGCTGGTTAAGTTGAATATGTCATCTATTTATTTATTTTTGTAAGTTTTTATTTTTTGTCTTTATTTTATTTTATTTTATTTTATTTTATTTTATTTTATTTTATTTTTTGGTAGCGGGGATCAACCTTGCACTTGCCAGACAGTCACTTATGCAGCTGAACTAAATTCCTGGCCTGTGTAATTTTTATTTTAAAGAAAATAAAACCAAGCAAAACGAAACATAATAAAGCCAATCAAAACAAAACTGTGTGACACAAGATTTCAAAACAAGATAATAGGAAATCAATAATGGTTACCATAATGCCTCTTGTCTTCAAAATAGCTGCCCATAGCTTCAAACATAGTAAAATCAAGCAAAACAGAACAGAATAGAAGCAATAATAATAATAATAAAACAATGACTTCAAAACAAGTACAGGACTTCAAAACAAGATAATAGGAAATCCAAAATGCCTACCATAATATATCTTGTTATCTTTGAAATAGCTGCCCATGCTATCAGATATAATAAAATCAAACAAGACAAAACAGAATAAAATCCAACCTAGCTCTCTTGAATACTCACAGCAGACACCAGTACACTACGGCTCCTGAAAAATCCTTCTGTAAAAACAAAATGCAAACCAAATCTTTTTAAAGTTGATTTATTTATTTATTGGCACGGAGGATTGAACTCACAACCTTGCGCTTGCCAGGCAGGTGCTTAGGCCACTGAGCTAGATCCCTGGCCCTTTTAAAGTTGATTAGTCTAGCATTTCCCAAATTTATTTCATGAAGAGCTTTTTTTTTT
>RJWT010024645.1:0-16408 GCA_004365215.1 Cuniculus paca | reverse complement strand
GACAGGCAGAGAGAGGAGGAAGTCTTCTGTAGCAATGTAGACAGCAGGTGCAAAGGCTGAAGCTGTCTGCGAACACTGGGTATGTAAGGAGCTGAAAGCTGTGGAGTTTGGCTACACCATATATATTTATGCCTATAGATTTTTCTTCCTTTCAAACAGCAGCCTTTGCAAATGACTCACTAAAATATAAAAGTGCCACTCTCCAGGATTCACAGTATTTCTTTGTTTTACAACATAACTCTATTCACTCTGCATTATCAGAACTACATGATTCTCATGCCCCTACTTTGAATTCTGCAGCATTTAGATAAAAATTGGATGAGGGGAGGCAGAAAGCTAAACACTATGGCACTGAAGACTTAAATTCCCCAGGGATGTTCAATCAAATGGCTATGGCGAGTCAAAATAGAAATAATGCCTGATTTCAAACTGTCTTAGTTCACTTAGTGGCTAGGAATTTTTCATCACTCTTCCACATATAGATATACCCCCAATTCTAGTTACTCAAATAGGCAGGTCCCAGCAACTGCAAGATATCAAAAAGGACAATCTAATGTGGAAACTCTAAACTACCTTGAGCTAGTATTATATGTGGTTTCCAATGAACAAAAATTACTACTACATTAACCTCAAAGAGTTTCAAATATCTACTGCTATCTCTGAGTTAACTGCAGTAGTCAGGGACCCTTCACTGTGGGTCTGTCATGAATGTGTAATGCATACATGTTTGTCTTGGGGACTGTTTGCCCTCAAATATATTGCTTGACTTTCCCCACTCTGTTTAGTCTTGTAAAGGGTTGACACATACAGGTTCCTTTTTTTAATGGCTTCCAGCAAGGGAAACTAGATTGTCTACTTTGGAATAGAGCTGGTTGGCAGGCAAATCAGCTTACTTTCCCATTTCCTCTCACTCACTGTCTTAGGCTACTTGTTCTAGGGAAACCAGCTGCTATGACTTAATGCTACCCTGGGGAGAGGCTCCTATGGCAAGGGAACAAAGCTTACCAGCCATCACCTAGGCGATCTTATGAAGTGATCCCTAACTCAGCCAAATACCCACAAGTCAGATTGCGGAGCAAGAAAAATCCATGTGATCCATGTCCACATTCATAACCTGCAGAAACCATGTGAGATTTTGCTGTTTTAAGCCACTAAATCTGGGGCATTACTGTTACACAACAGTAGATACTACTAAACAAGGTGATGACAGCTTCCTAATGTTACTAATCCTTAGACTATCTCCCATTTGATTTCCATCACATGTACAGACAATCAGACATCCAATCTCCTCTTTTCTAAATTCATTTTAGTTTCTGTACAATGGCTGCCTGATATTTACACATTTGTCATATACTCTAAAGTGTAGAAATAATAGAGCAGATAAAAGAACCTATACATATTTTTATATATACAAAGTTAAGCTTCATCTAACAATTTTAATGAACTCTGAAAATAAATCAGAACACAGCAAATCTGTCTTATATTTTTCTTGTAACCACTGTCATGAACTTATTGTATCATGGAGAAGAATGCCAACTTCTATCTTGACTGATCGGAAAAACCTTCAAATAACTGTCAGGGAGAAGGACTAGTATTTCGAAGATCATCCTAGCATCCTATGCTCTTAGAAATAAAATGAAACAAACATTTATTATTTATGTAGTGACATAGCTAAGTATGTTCATAAATAATAGCTGATATTCCACAAAGTCAAATCTGAATTCTAAAGAGCTTCATGGAAAAATTACACCTAGGTACCAACTCTAACTCCTCTGTTTTCTACACTAGTAGTTTCTTTTTAGCAGGTTTCACAATGTCTTTAAATAAAGAAAGAAAAAATTTATTTTTATTTTTATTATTCCCCTAAAAGGAATTTGGAGAAATTTCCTCTTCAAGTTTCTCATACCTTGGAATTTGCATGGGGACTCTGGGAATTTCTGTCAATGTATTGCTGTCTAAGATATTTCTAAGAGCTACTCATCTTCCCCTAAGTATTCTTGTTCATCTTTCAGGACCTCAATCCTATATGTTTCAATTTCTAGGTTGTCCAATTACAAATCTCAATAAAATTATATTTCACATGGAGAGGCCACCTTTAGAAAGCATATTAGCCATGTTCCCATTGCTAGTACAAAATACCAGACACCCACAACTTAAGGGACATGAAGTTTATTTTAGTGCATGGTTTCAGCCTATGGTCAACTGGCTCTAAGGCACAAATGGCATGACAGTGGCATAGCAGAGGAAAGATGTTTACCCCATAGTAGCCATAAAGCACATGCAAAGGGAAGAGGTAGGGACAAGAATACATCCATCCGGTTCACACTCCTAGTGACCAGTCTTCCCCAACCAGACTCCATCTCTGAAACATGAGACATGTAGGGGACACTTTAGATCTAAACCATAACATTCTGCCCCAGGACCCCAAGAAGCTCATTACTTTTAGTTCGTCTCTAAGAGTCATCAAAGACTTAACAGTTCCAGCAATGCTTAAAAGTCCAAGTCCAAAGTCTCCTCTGAGACACAAGGCAAAGTCTTAGCTATTAGCCTCTATAAAAATGAAAAAGAAAGTTAAATGTTCCCATCATACAGTGGCACAGGATAAACATTCCCATTACAGAAGGGAGGAATAGCAGAGTAGAAAAGACTTGAACAAAAGCAAGATCAAAAAACATTAAATCATATAGCTCCAGGTTCAGAACCTGGGGCAGATTGTAGTGAGATGCAGGCTCCAAAGCTGTTAGATAACCCCACTCACTATAGCATTGTGAGTTGCAGCCCACATGGCTCATCGCTCAAGTTGGTTCTATTCTCTGTCTGCAGTTTTCTTCAGCAAACATTCCACATTCCTGGCATATCATGCTTCCTAAGGTCTCCATCTTTTGCTTCACTCTCACAGCTTTACACACTGCCCCCTCAGAGACATATCGCCTAGACTCTCAGGATTTCCTCAGAAGTCTTGGTGGAACCCTCTGTGACCTTATAACTCTTACATTCTGTATGCCCATAAAGCCACCACCATGTGGATGACACCAAGGCCTTCTGCCAGCTTAAGCAGTAACCAGGCCCACTTGGACCATGGCTGCAGAAGTCTCTAAATGCCTTGGTGGCTGAAACCTGTGAAAGGAATCCTAGGAGAAACCAATTCCCTCAGAAGCCCTTCACAAACATGGGTTCCACAGGCTCTCTTTTCAAATGAAAGACTTGTACTTTTGCCCCTTTAAGCCCTTAATGGGTCAGGTCTGGCCAATTCCTAAGATGTCTTTAAGCCATCTTTCCTACTTTCCTGTTACAAAAGTATATATGGCTTTTTCATAATACTAATCTTTTCAGCAATAATACTCTCCTGTGCTCCAGCTTTTTAAATCATTTGGCTCTGTTCATTTCCCCTGATTCTCTCCATTGATGAAGGTAAAGCAGCCAGCAGTACCCATGCCACAGCTAAAATGTTGGACTTCCTTGAAATTCCCTCTACCAGATTAATTAATCCACTGCTCTTATCTCCAAAATCTCAGGACATGGGCAAAATGTAGACAAATTTTCTGCCAGAGTGTAACACACCTGGCCTCCCAATGGAGTCCTTGTTTCCAACTGAAACCTCCTGAGCCTGGTCTTCACTGTCCACATTCCTATCAGCACTCTGGTTTTCTGAGCTCCAACTAGAATTACTCATCAAACTCTGCTAACAGCAATCTAAGGTATTTCTAGGCACCCTCTTGAAACATTTCCAAACTCCTCCTGAAAAGGCTTTTGGAGCACATGATCAAGTACAGTCACAGCAATGACCCCACTTTCTTGGTACCAAAATCTGTATTATTCACTTTCCTGTTCTGGATTTCTAATACCCACATCTTAAAAGAGATTTATTTTGGCTCACAGTTTCCATCCATGGCCAGCTGGCTCTAAGGCATAAATATCATGGCAGAAGAAAGATCTAAACCATAACAGTTTCCTCAATTTTTCCTTCTTATCACATAGTCCTGAAAGTTCTATTTTTCAAGCCACTTCTTTAAGTGCCTTGTTTGAAACCCCACTTACTAGGAGAGGCAATATAAAAATAATAATACTTTTGCAAAAAGTTACAGAAGCATTCAATGCATTGAAACAAAATTCTTACATTTAAGACTTAATAAATCTATTATTGTTTACTTACATTTCATTGTTAGAAGTCATCAGACTACACTTTTTTTTATCATATAGGTCAGTATATAGCAGTCACTTAAAAGTGAGTGTTCTGGAAGACTGATAAAAATGAACAGCCTTTCTAGGCTTACATGAGTAATACTGGTGGTGATTTTTTAGAACAATTAATACGCTGGGGACTGAGGTTATCCACAGTTATAGGGTATTTGGGGACAAACTTCAGGACCAATGAACCTTCTAAAAGTCTCTACTTTATACTAAAATCAACCTTTCTAACTAAGTCACAATGACTGGAAAGTGAAGCTCTTAGTTCTTAGAACACTGAGTCAGCTAAAATTGAATAAAGTTCTGAGGAAAATAGCCTCTGACCAAAAAGATGAATTTGATTTAAACCTCAGAAAAACCAGCAAGAAAAAATAAGATACTCTCATATTTGTCATTTTTCGCTCAGAATTTAGCTTCCAGTCCTATATGCATTCCTCTGACCCTCAGATTCAGAATCACCCTCAACACTGTGGAAGTCATTTACAATGGTAAAGACTACTAGTTTATGCTTCCTATTCATGAGACCTTTTCCATCTCTGTTGTGAGTATCAGAGAGACCAAAGTGATTTGGATCATATTCATTCTCAAAAGGTAAATAAACATTAGCATTCTCAGTCCATTTGGTCATGTGTCATTTCAGAGAACAGGAAACCTCCTATCCCCTCTCGACAGATACTTTCCAACAAAAAATTAGCAAATTTTAACAAATCACTCTTCTCTCAGATGTTTAAGATATTATTCAAATTTAACATTTGTTTTCCAAGCATAGACACCAAGAATGATCTTTTTTCATTTTTTTATTGACCCCCAAATGTAAAGAAGAATCATACTGGAAATAAATAAATAAATAAATAAATAAATAAATAAAATTCAAGGGTAATATAAAATATCTTAACACATCACAAATATTTTTACTAACAAGGAAAAATTATGGTTAATTTTTTATTCTACGGTTGATCATCACGTATTTTGAATATAATGAAGGAAATAGAGAATACATTGAATTTAGAGTACTAGTCTGAGTATTACATCGAGGTTAAAAGTTGTGAATTTTCAAGAGGTTAAGTTTAAGATCACAGATGTTTATCTAAGCTTTTCTAAAATTTGCGAAGGAAAGGGAAGATTGCCTATATTTAAGTGACTGCAAAGCAATTGTGCTTGTATATTTTGTCTTCTCAGGTAAAGCAAGAGCTATAAAGTATGTAAAAGCAATTACTGCTCTGCCCTGGGGAAGTTGTAGGCGAGCAAAGAGAAAGGCTAAAACTGCTGTAAGTGGACTCTTTTTAATCAGTCTCAGGAGCAATGCTACAAGTTCAACAGGAAGAAAAAATACGGAAATGAAAAAGTCTCACCTTTAAAATTCATATTACCCTCCACTGGGAAACAGTTCTGTGAATTTTCAAAATGCATGCTCATACACCATATGAACATGATCTTGGAGGTCAAGCCATCTGGGTTTCTAATCTGCGTTATATTTTTATATACCTGTCCTTGTGCAACTTTTCTCAACAACATTTTCTTGATCCCTAAAATGGTGACAATACAGTTCCTGTAACAAATGTTAAGACAAAACTAAAGAATACATAAAGTATTTAATCTTATAGTATAATATAATATAGTATATATAATACAGTAACTAAAATCTGGGTCTGACAAAGATTATTTTCCAGTAGAAATATTTTTAAAACCACAGCAGGATATGTGATCTTCATTTCATCTAATATTTGGACATTATCACACTTTTGCTCATCTCCATTAACATAAATAATTAGCTATTAGACTTAAAGCATAAGCTTGCAACATGTTCACAATTTTAAAATCCTGCTTGGATTTAAAATAAGTTCATTAATCCTCTTTGAAATAAGGAACTTTATGATGTGCATCACATCATCACCATTTTTATGGATACAATAACCAAGTTACCCCACCCACACAAATTGACTTACAGTCAATATGACCCAGGTCACTCACATGTCAAGATAAACATTAAATTAAATCCACAGATTACCCCCATTTAAATATGTATTATATTTTGTATCACAGTATCATTTCTGTTGTGATATTTCTGAAGAGAGAGAAACGTTGGCCTGGGAAAATAGATTCTTTCTTCTCTAATCATAAATTGGATTTGTAAATAAAACACCTGCATCTTTCATGTTTTAAAAACATATAATCACTTGTAGAGGTAGAAGGCCAAAAATCTCCCTTCCTCTGAAAATGAAAGAACCACAGAGATCCTAGGTAATCAATCCCATACATCTTTGTGTAACTGGCAAACTAAACAGGTGTGCAAGGGAAATTTGAGCTGGCTGGTAGAAAGTAAGAGCCAAGGTACAGGAATAATTTTAACATTGAATATGTCCCCAAACGAACACAAAGCCCTATCAGCAGGGGCTGGAGGATTATGGTTTGACGTATTTGAATACGACCTTAGCCTAAATTATTGGTTAAGATATGAAAACACAGCAACAACCATTAGGAAACCAGACAAGAAATAAAAATAAGTATTTAAAAACTGAGCAGAGATACACTTTCAGGTCAAGTCTAAGAAAATACAAGATACAAAATAAAACTCTCAAAAAAATCCAATGACCTACAATAATCTAAACTGTCTAGTTTTTTCCAAAAAAATGAAAAGACATGCAAAGAAACATAAAAGTATGAACTATAATTAAGAGAAAGAGGAAGAGGAGTCAAAAGTAACTAATTTCAAGTGGGTCCAAAAGTCAGATTCAGTAGACTTACACTTTAAAATAACTAATATTTATGTTCAAAGAATTAAATAAACCACACTTAAATAATTACACAAAAATACGATGAGACTAACTCAACATATAGGAGATCTCAGTACAGAGGTAGAAACAATTAAAAAGAAACAAATAGAAATTTCTACAGCCTATCGAGAATATTCCACAGCCTATTTGAGATGTCAGAAGAAAGAAAAATCAGTAAACTGAAAGATAGGCCACTGAAATTAATCCATTCAGAAGAGTGAAGAAATATTAGCAGGATTTCAATAATGTATGAGATAACACCAAATATATATATATATATATATATATATATATATATATATATAAAGAGAGAGAGAGAGAGAGAGAGAGAAAGAAAGAGAGAGAGAGAGAATGAGAGACACAGAGAGATACATAAAAAGAGAAAGAAGTAGAAAATCCATTTAAGGAAATAATGAGCTAACACTTACTAAATTTGATTTTGAAATAACATTAATCTAGCAATCCAAGAACCTCAACATTAAGTATAGTACTATGAATACAGAAATCCACATCAAAACATGTTACAGTCAAAAACATGATAGCAAGTACAAGCAGAAAAATCCCAAAAACAGTAAGAGAAAAAAATTTTACCACATATAAAGTACAACGATATAATTGTGACTGAATCCTTATTAGAAGCCAAATAACCCATTAAGGCAACATAATCCATATTCAAAGTATATACGCACTTTAACTTATGAAGGGGTTACACAACAATAAAACCATAATAAGTTGGAAATATCAAACGCCAAAAACATATTTATTATACCTAACCTACCAGGTATCATGACTTAGTACACAGTACACCATTAGAGAGTTGTTTACTCACAGGAGCACAAGGCTGACGGGGGCTGAAGCTTCCCCCACTGCCCAGTGTTGCATATCACCAGACCAAGGAAAGGTCAAAATTTAAAATCTTAAGTGCAACTTCTACTGAATTCATGTCAATTTCACAACATTGTAAAGTTGAAAATTTCAAGTTTGGCCACCATAAGTCTGGGACCCTCTGTACTCAAAGAAATAAATTGTCAACCAAGAAATCTACAATTAGTAAAACTATCCTTCAAAAGTGGAAAGAGAAAAGACCTCCCACATTAATAAAAAACTGAAGAAAATTGTTGCTGGCAGACCTGCTTTATAAGAAATACTGAAACACATCTTTCATGCTGAAAGAAATCACACAAGCATTAACTCAAAAGCTTTGGAAGAAATAAAGAGCATCAGATTTGCTGAGTATATATATAAGCATAGAAGACTGAAGTATATACGTAAGTATAGAAGACATACATATACAAATACATATACATATACTTGTATGTATTTTTGTTTCCTATTTTAAAATACAAGGTTGTCTAACTCAACAATTACAACACTATATTGTAGGATTTATTTTATCTATATTATATGTAATAAATATACATGATAGCAAAAGAGGAGAAATAAGAACTATGTTGGAGTAAAGTTGCTGCATTTTACCTGAATTAAGTCAATATTAACTGAATATATTATGAGATGTATATTGTAATCACTAGAACAACGCATTAAATAACAAATGTTTTAATTGATAGAGAGATTGAAATGGTATATAAAAAGTTTTGTTAGCATGTCACAAAACATTCACTAAGAATAAAATAATGTGACACATGTTCAAAATAAGAGAAGTAAATCCAATTATGTCAATAATTACATTAAATGAAAATAGGCTAAATATTTCAATCAAAAGACAGAGATTTTAATACCATATAAAATGATCAAATTTAATACTGTCCACAGAAATACTTTACATTCAAAGACAAAAAAACTGAAAGTAAAAGGAGATAGATATGTAGATAGATGACAGGTAGAGACAGACATATAACACAAGCAGTAACCACAGAGACAGAGAGAGCTGGAGTGACTATATTAATGTCAGACAAACTGCATTTTAAAATAATAAATATTACTAGAGTCAGAGAGGAACATGGCATAATGATCAAATGGTCAAATACTAAGAAAGTATAAAAAATAATATATATGTATATGTAATAAAGGAAATCATGGTACTTCATTTACTAGAACTAATTTCTTACATTTTCTTCAATTTGAATTCAGGCTGACTACACACACTAAATTAATAGACTTTTGAAATAATTATAGATTCATAAGAAGTTACAAAATAGTATAAGAAGATCCCAATACCGTTTGTTTAGTTTCCACCATTGGTTAGATTTACATAACTGTAATATGCTATCAGAATCGGATACTGACATTGGTGTAATGTGGAGTATAATTGTATCTCATTTTATCAGAACCATGTAACCATGGTCGGAATTAAAATACAGAACTATTCTTGCACTGTAAATATGTCCCTCATGTGACCCCTTTGTAGACACATCTACTCCCTTTTCCCTACCATCCCTAATCCCTAGCAGCAGAATTTTTCTCTTCATCTCTATAATTTTTGATTTCAGGAATGTTATATGAATAAATTTATACAGTTTATAACCTTTTGAGATTGGCTTTCTTTTACTTTCCATAATACTCTTGACATTTTTCCAAGTTATTGTGCATAATAATAGCATTGTATTTGGGATCTTACTCTCAGTACCAGTTTTCTGTGTTAGTCCACTTTCTGCTGCTAAAACAGAATACTATGGATGGAGTAATCTAGAGACAGTAAATGTTTATGTATCTCAGAGATCTGGAAGCTGGCAGGTCCAAGATCATGGTGCTAGCATCTGGCCCAGACTTCATAGTACATTAAAACAGGGGCAAGTGGGCACATGTGAGACAAAAAATCAGGCTGAAATCACTTGCTTTTTGGGAACCGTCTCCTATGATAACTACCTCCCCTTAATGATAAAGACATTGATCTATTCATTAGGGTAGAGCCCATGTAACCTAATCACTACTTAAAGGTCTCATTTCTTAGTACTGTTACAGTAGCAATTAAATGTCAACAGAGTTTAAGACAAGACATTCAAACAACAGCATACAGCTGTATCAAATACTATTGACTAGGTGGCTCAAACAACAAATACTTATTTCTTACAATTATGGAGACTAGATGTCCAAGATCAAGGTTCTATAAGATTCAGTTATAGACAAGGGTCTTCTTCCTTTCTTACTGGCAGCCTCAAACTATCTTGACATGGTAAAAAGAAAAGAAGTAGTCCTGTACTTTCTTCCTCTTTTTATAAGGACATTAATCATATAATTAGGACAAATCTTCATGGTTTCATCAAATCTAAGTATCAGAGGCCCCATTTCCAAATAGCATTACAAGGAGACTTCAACATATGAATTTGCGGGCAGGGAAAACTCAAACACTTAATCCCAAACAAGTATCCTATGCTGCTGCTTACCCATAAAGAGATGGAAGACTTCGAGTAAATCCTTTATAAGAGCAACTATAATCTCACAATTAATTGATGGTTTCCAGTCAATTAATTCTCCCTACACCAAATTTAAACAATATTCCTTTGTCTTTAGATCAATACAAACATAACTATAAAAATCACAACCAGAGAACTAGTTGTGTTCCTTCCCCGCGTCCCCATTTTGGAAAACTACAGGCACAAGTGTTCTTTTTAGGGAAAATAAACAAAACAAAACCTGAGATGCCAGACTTTCCCATGAGTCAATGCAATCTGCAGACTGCAGGGGAGGAGAACAAGAAGCCAACAAGAAGCTAAGCCCTCCCTGCAAGTCGGCACCATGTGCAGGTCACTGGGGTGAGAACCAGAGGCCAGCCTTTTCCCATGAGTCAGCACCATTCACAGACCACAGGGGGAGAACCAGAAGCCAAGTCTTCTCTGCAAGTCAGTGCCATGCATGGGCCACTAAGGGGAGAACCAGACACAAGCCCCTTCTGGTTCATGGGCTAGGAGAGAAGAAGAGCCAACTACTCCCTTCCTGGCCCCATAAGCAACTGACTGATCCAGAGAAACATAGGCTGCAATGATAGCTATTGAGGTAAAATACTATTTAATACTTTTAGTGTTTAGTGTTTCACTGACATTGCAGGCCTAAAGCCAGTAGTCTGATCATTTATTCAGAGGATTACAATACTCACTGTAGCATCTATGGGGGGTCTCTTTCTGAAGGTGGTAGCCATTGTTAATTCCCTGTCATCTTGTTTTGAAATTCTGTATCATTTTATTTGTTTTGTTTGGTTGGGTTTTATTCTGTTTTGTCTTGTTTGGTTTTATTATATCCAATTGCATGGGCAGCTATTTCAAAGATAACAAGATATATCATGCTAGCCATTTTTGGATTTGCTATTATCTTGTTTTGAAGTCCTTTACTGCATTCATTGTTTCATTTTTATTAGCTCTATTCTGTTTTGTTTTGTTTGATTTTTACTATGTCTGAAGTTATGGGCAGCTATTTTGAAGACAAGAGAGGCATTATTGTAACCATTGTTGATTTCCTATTATCTTGTTTTGAAACCCTGTATCACTTACACTGTTTTATTTTGCTTGGTTTTATTCTCTTTACAAAACAAATTTAAAAAGACACCTGATGAACACAAAATCTCTATTTACTAGAAAGTTATTTAAACAAAGGCAAAAAACATTTCATCCTGGGTTTCATCTAGGTAGTATTCCAAGGAATTTTGTCCTACAAATCCTATGAGTTAAATTGATCCTAGCCTTTTGAGACTTTAGGAAATGCTCAGAAATGTCTTAAATTCCATTTTTTCCATGAACACTTTCCCAGATAGACTCACTTTTTTTCTTGTACAGACACAACTGAAAAACGCTACAGGGCATGATACATACATTGATGTATAGTCTAGAAATACATCAACTAACATATAAGATATGCCTTCTCTAAGAAACACATTTTCCAACTGATTTCTTCCTCTAAATTTTTTATTCATGTGTTTCATGCTTTTTTGAAACTTTTATTATCTATCATGTGATGATTTGTCCACATAGATAATCTCTAGCCTTACAGTATAAACTCCTAAAACATAAATCAGAGCATCAATGTAGAAAGACTGTTCTATACATTCTATACATTTTTCAAAGCCCAGCTCAAACCCTGGATCTTCATGAACTCTTTTTTTCACAACTCATACATCTTCATGTATTCTTTCAGAACACCTCCCTAAAACTTCTATCATTTGTGTGATTCATCTGGCAATTTAATGTATTTGCTTGCAGAGATCCCAGATTGAAATACCACACAGTGTGTAACCACTGAGCATTTTACTGGGGTTTACAGGACTTGCCTGGCCCACGTTCTGGATGAATAAGTATAGAAGAATGGTTAGAGAAAATAAATCACTCTAACAAGAAAGCAGAATTAAGGTAATACAATTAGTTTAGGTCATTGGTTTCTTACTGAGGGAAGGGATGGTTGTGAGTTGGTATCTGACCCTCATAATATTCACAGCACAGTCTTCAATGATCAATTTCTGAGTTGTAATGTAAGGAACAGATTGCAACACACATTTCAAAAAATAAAAGAACTGAATCATCTGTTTGATAAGAAATTTGTGTAGAAAAGAAACTGCTTTGCTAAGAGGATAAAAATGAGGGAAAAATCTTTTTCCATGCATGAGTGACACAATATTTAGGATTCTCAGAAACAAAAGAGGACAACCAGACATTCCTACTTTTAAGACACAGGAAAATCAAGCTAGGAAGACTCCTTAGAGTTGTGACCTCGAGGTTCTCAATAAGCTGTGGCAAGACTACAACATCATCACAGTTATGGTAGTAAGACCGAATTGCAAAAGAAAGTATGTGTGAGTTCTTCCAGGGAGTATTTCAGAGGGTCTAGAACTTTTTCAATGAAGCATTTCTAGGAGGAGAAAAGTAAAGGATATTGTTGTCTACCAATACTGATATCTCTTGCCTAACTCAGATGGCATATTTGTTATTCTTTATTTAAATATATTTTGGAGTATTCCTTAATTTAAAACTCCCTGAGGACATATACTTTATGATATAAATGTTTAGTATCCCCCAGCCCACATAGATCTGTGTATAAGAAATGTATACACACACCCTCATTATTGGCTACACTGAATTAAAAACGGCTTTTTATTATAATAAAATGGCTAAGTTCTTTATGCTTCTCTGGTTCAAGAATGAGCTTTCCTAGCTCTTGCTTTTACATGTACAGGGTGTGTAAGGTTTGTGAGAAAATAAGCAACTGGCAGAAAATTAATAGAGCAGACAAAGCTAGAGGAAATTAGTTGGGCATCTTATGCAAAGCCTCCATTTTTGGATGATGTTCAACTCCATTTACTTTTTTTTTTCCTCTTATTCATCTGGGACTAAAATGAGTGTTCTCTCATTTCAAGAATAAGAAACCAAGAGCAAACAGAGGGACTGTTTGAGTCATGGCAAATATCTTTTCCAAAGAAGATTATATGTCACATACAAATTAGATCAGAAATGAAAAGGGAAGGGGAGGGACTAAAAATTATTCTTTGAAACTGGGAAAAGAAAAAATGAGTCAAATAATGTAAAAAGGGATACCTAACTACTGAATCTATAAACTCTGACCAGTGTGATCCACATTTTACATTCTTGACAACATAAATTGACAATATCAACACCAGAATGGGGAAAGAAGTATAAAAGATTAGACTATAATATTTTAAAACAAAGTTATGATACAGAAGAAGATGTGATGTGCCTTATAAAAAATGCATTTAATCCTAACTGGTTTGGAAACTAAGAGATAAGGAAAGAACAGGACATTGTAAAGCAGGCTTGGTAAACTACACGCCATGCACCACATCTGACCACCACCTGGAATCCATTCCCATAAACCTGGGAATGGATTTTGTAATTTTTTTAACAGCTAAAGAAATCAAAAGATGAACAATGTTTGCAACACGTGAAATTAAATGAATTCAAATTTCAGTGTCAATGAGTAAAATTTTCAATTTTCAGTGTCAATGAGTAGCAGTCATTCATTCCCGTGGATACTTTTGAGCTATACAGGCAGAGATAAGTAGCTCTAATAGTAACCACAGAATCCACAAAGGCTTGCCCTATAGGGAAAGTTGGGCAATCCTTGCTTTTGAGAACTCAGTTGAATGGCAACTCAACTAACTACTTCATATGCCATCATATTTCTTCTTTATCAAAATAATATAAATAAGCATGATTTATTTTGATACCTTTCACATACAACAATGTTGTCAAACAAAACTTTCCCAGCAATCTGTCCTATGACATAATTCTATCATTATTTTTCAGATGCAACTACAGCATCTGTCTAAGATGCGACAAACCTTCAGAAGAGATTTGATCCAGATGTAGATCATGAAAATTCATAAAGTAGACAAAATAATGTAAATTGTTGATATTTTTTACATACTTGCCACTGTTTAAACATCTCCATTTTTCCTTCCAGGGCCTAAATATTATCACATTTAAAATCCTAGCTTAGCTGGGCGTGGTGGCTCATGCCTGTAATCCCAGCACTCGGGAGACTGAGACAGGCAGATCGTTGTGAGTTCGAGACCAGCCTGGGCTACAGAGTGAGCTCAAGGCCAGCCCGAATTGCATAGTGAGACCCTGTATCAAGAACACCAGGGCCAGGGATCTAGCTCAGCAGCCTAAGCGCCTGCCTGGCAAGTGCAAGGTCATGAGTTCAATCCCCAGTGCCGCAAAAATAAATAAATAAATAAAATCCTAGCTTCGTGATTTTTAAATCTTACTTTGGGTAATTAAGAAAGTTCTGTTATTCTTTCACCTCACCATGATTGGATTTTCATAGAATATCTATTATTACATATGTTTTGCTCCTTATAGACTCCTTTTATTTCCAAGTATCTTGAATATTTCCCTTGACCTTTCTTTTTCCTTCTCTAAAGTACAAATAACAGTAACATTAAAGGTAATTGTTCCTGGCACTGTTTATCAAACACCAAGTTTCACTTGTTAAAATCCAGGCCTCAAAACCAAAATTCCAAAAGAAGTTTCAGCTTCATGTGTTTGTGTGTGTGTGTGTGTGTGTGTGTGAGAGAGCGCGTGTGCGCACGCATGCACATGCATGTGTGGCTGTACTGGGAACTGAACCCAGGGCTGAACTGTATCTCAAACTATTTTTATTTGCATTTTTATTTTTATTTTGAGACAGTCTTTTTAAGTCACTAAGTTGCTAAGGCTAGACTCAATTACAGGTGTGTACCACAATGCCAAGTTTCTGAACTTTTATTAAATTAAAAAATTTAAAAACTCTTTTGGGATAGATGCTAAAATTTTGAGCTACATATCCAGTCTCATCATACTTGAATCCTAAATATCTAAATTATCAAGTTAAAGACACAATGCTATGTATGATTTTTACCATGTAGGGCTCTATATGGCTTTTACTCTCACTGAGAGAGAGCCACTCTAGTCATGAGCTATGATCCTTAAATAAGAAAACTAACTTCAGGAAAGTTTGGCACAATGCCTATCATACAATAACACCTAATATGTATTTTTGAGTGAACAAAATGTATCATGATAGATCTTTAGTGGAGTTTTAACTTTTTAGATTCTTTTTTCCACTTATCTCAAATACATTTGCACTTATCTCAAATACATTAAGGTAGGTAGGTATTCTCACAGTTGCTATTTGCCATACTTTTGTTAAAGCTCCAAAACGTTGTTGTATTAGGCACAGTTTGGTGAATATTAGGAAATACAGTTTCAGATGTCCAATTAAGGAATGGGCTTGAGCTTATCCATTTTCTAAGCAGGAAAAAGAATCAAACCTGCTTGAAAAAGTCTTAGTCCATAAAGCTAGAAAATTCCCCAAATTGCTGTGTCAGGAAGGCATATAAACATGTAAGCACAAACATACACTGCAGACATATGAATGCAGCCAGTGGTAATTTACCAGGTAATGTGAGATGGGTAGTGCAAGATACAAGTCATCAAAAGATCATGAGGTGCCTATGTAATCTCAGGATTCCACTCATGAACTGGCATCAGTAAAAGAAATAGGATTACCCAGGAATGATTTCACACCCCACTTCTTAGAGAAGAAAAGGCCCAACCCCCAACCCAGGAAAGCCCGGTTCTGTGTCAAAAGGCATCTATCTTGCCTTGCTGGCCACAGTCAACTGGTGTACTAACCACAGAATCGACAAGCTTATCCCACTCAGAATAGACTATGTGTATTTATAGATCACCGAGCTGGGTGGCCACCTGTTTTTCTATTTGGGTGCTTTGTTTTTCTATTTGGGCACCCAGAGCCTAAATTCTCCTTTCACTCTTGAGGAACTTCCCATCTTATGAGACCTGATGGGAACCATATCCCTCTTTACACTGTTGAATCTGAAATGCCTAAAAATCTCTTTCCAGCCTCCCTTGCAGCCAAGGAGTTGGCACATGACCTGGTCTTGACAAATCAAAAATATCTGCCCTGGACTTTGAATTGAAACCTAGTGAGGCACAGTGGTCTGGGTCCTGGAGAGTTTCATTTCAAGATGACTGAAATGAACA
>RJWT010024644.1:0-16399 GCA_004365215.1 Cuniculus paca | reverse complement strand
CTGCCATTGCCTCATCCGGGTTACCACGGCTCCAGGATACCACGGCCTCACACTACACCAATCCGGGTATCTGCCTCCATGTTCTGGGGTCTCTTCAGTGTCACCATGTCTTTCCTTCTCTTTCTAACAAGCAAACCTGTCATTGGACTCAAAGCCCATTCAGATAATACGGGATGATCTTATTTTGAAATCCCTAATTACATCTTCAAAGCTCCTTTGTTTTTAAAATTAAAGGTGAATTCTCGGATTTTAGGGGTTAGGATATGGACCTTCCTTCTGGGGAGCTGTTGCTCAGCCCCCTTGAGTTCAAATGGAGGAGTGGCCAGGTCTGACTTGAATTCTAGCTGACTCACTCTAGTTCCTCTTGTGAAAATAATAAAGCTTTAGAAAAGTAGGTTGCACAGTAGAATCACAGGGACCGGAGGATGCAGCTATTTCAGGTGAATATGTGGCCTGTACCTGAACAACAGCAGTGGAGACAGCGAGATATAGCCAGATTCTAAATGTACTTTGAAGGCAAAGATAATGACATTTACAGATTTTTGATAATGTACAAATACTATATACATATAAGTCTATATACATATGGACTTATTTTCCACTATGGTTCAGAGTTTAGTCAAATATCTTCTATGCATAAGTCACTTTGGATCCTGAGGAATGTCTTGTAGAAATCTATGTTTTTCAAGGGAATTCTTTCCTTCTTCAGTGATCGTCAGAACAGAACTAAAGGGCTCACTAATGAAAATATACTTTTATTGAGAAACAATGCCATTTTTCTGGGAAACTTGTAATGTTTTGGAAACGGATCACAGTGGCTTATTATCCTTTTTGCAGTGGAAATGTGTAGGTGTCTTGGTGATGGAGATAAGAATTGAATTTAAAATCCCAGTGCCCAATCATTTTCACTAATGACTTCATTCCTAAAACTCCATCCATTTTTCTTTGCTTCTTTATATACCACAAAGAATTCACACAACCTACCAGCAAGCTCCTTTTAGAGTCTTACATCTTTCAAATCCTCCTTAATGTGAACTTCTTTCAGCACTGAACCTGAACGTCTTCCAGAGCCTTATTGATCTAAGTGCATCAACGTGTTGTTTGTGCTGCTTGTCTGTCTGTTGCAGTTAGTCTAATAAGTCTATTGGACTATTCAAGTCTGTGTTTGGTAGTGTGCTTATGTTTTGTAGGCAGTACACCAGAAGTGTGGAAACAGAGGAGTAATCAGAGAAGCAATGCAGTGAGAACAACCCTATAAAACCTTTAGTTCTTCAAAGAATATTATTCCCAGAATAAGAACATCTGGGAATTAAAAATGTAGTGAGGCACTAAGAGTCCTATGGCTATATGAGATCATGAGCCCAGTTCTTTTTTAATGAAAGAAAGCGTTTCTTTTTTTCAAGTAAAAATTGCAAATTTTTAGGAACTTGTGTCTGCTGTGGAGGCATTAAGAAAAGGACACAAGAGTCAAGGAGCTTTCCCTGGGGACCAAGTCTGTGAAAGGAAAAGATGGAAAAGTTAAGAGTTTGGACAGTTTAAACCTTAGACCACCAGTCAGAGCTGACAGTCCTGACCAAAGGGAACTCAAAACAAAAGTTGTGCCTTAGGGGAGTCCTGCTCCTCGCAGAAAAGGATGCAGACCCGTGATGCTACTAGCTGGAGTCTGTTAGCCCAATGCACTTCCTGCTGCAGAACTGCAAAGGTTTTTTCAAAGACAGAGGCAAAAAGTGTACTTCTATGGCTGAAATGGAATGTCGAGTGAGTTTAAAATATTGGAGAAAGAGTTCAATCTTGAATGAAACTACTCTTTGCACCTCCATTGAGGCATTGTAGCAGTAGGTCAGTGGCGAGAACTACAGTCAAAAGATAATGTGAAAGAATCCTAATGCGTTCAGTCATTCTGTTATGAACAAAATCTTTAATCGTTTGTGGTTTGGGTGCCCTTTTTGGAGGTTTTACTTGTCAATGTGTTTATGAGAAATTGACAGTTATTAATAGTTTTTAAGCTTAAATCAGTCCTTATTAGAATTCAAATATATTTCCCACTACTGGGTCAAATATCTATGTAATCATTTATCTTGTAGTGAATTTTACTGTAAGCATAATAGTTGCAAGAAGCAATTTGTCATTCCTAGGTTAAGTATAGAAGCTTCAATATTTTCTGGGTAAATATGTCAAAATAACTAAGATTCAAGCAACAGAAGAGAGTGGGAAGTTTATAATACAGCATTTTATA
This sequence comes from Cuniculus paca, assembly GCA_004365215.1. Taxonomy (NCBI): domain Eukaryota; kingdom Metazoa; phylum Chordata; class Mammalia; order Rodentia; family Cuniculidae; genus Cuniculus; species Cuniculus paca. Next base: position 14,163 of record RJWT010024644.1, on the reverse strand, counting down.
ATAGAGTTGGGCGGTTTGCTATCTAGTTTAACTCTATTTCATTATTGTTCTTATAAATATGATTTTCCAATTATTAACCATCATTAGTATTAATGGCGTTAATGCTGGTAATCCATCTCACTGAGGATTTCAAAGTGCTGTATTTTTTCAATGCTAAATGAGTTCCAGGGCTCCAGCAGTGATTCCCATCCTCATCTGCTGCACCCAAAGTCTCTAAACACAATTAATTTTAATTCACATGCGAATATGCCATACAATGCTTTGGGTTACAGAATTGTTTTCCAAAACAATTTTGAAATATTTCAACTCCTTAAAGACCTACATTTCTTATCTAATTGGCATTAGAACCTCTTTCCTCGCCAGCAACACCACTCCTCGCCATTCAGACACTGATCTACACACGCGGTCCTTGGCCCAGAGGACCCTGGTGAACTCACGCACAAGGTGTGCAGAACAGAGGGAGGACAGAGGAGCAAGGCAGAATCCCTGGAGGGACAAAGCAGCCCTTACGCATACATCCCAGGTCTCCTTGCGCTTTCTTCTCTGTTGGCTCACAGCATTGCCATCACATCATCCCCCAGTGTTTTATTCACCCTCTCTTCTAAGCCCTAAGCACAGGTGACCAAGTGCCCCAGTGCCTGGTGACCTCCACTGCCGCTCTCCCTGTGTAACCTCCCCTCAGCCTGGAACATGCCTCAGTCTTCTCTTCCCTCATCCCTGCCCTGTCCAAACACCTCTACTCTGTCTGCAAGAGCCACATCGAGCACCACCTCATCTGCAAAAGCCTTATTATTTACCCTAACTGTGCTTTGACTTCTTTTTCTTTGTGCAGTCATCTGACATTAATCTGTTTCCAACATTTCCACTAAAACGTGAGGATGAACAGCATTTATTTCCACACAGGTGACCTAGGTTCTTCCTAACAGAAATACTCACTGTAATTTTGCGGAATGAATCAGCGAAACTTTGCTCCTCATTGCATGCACTGAGAGGCCAGGACCTCCACTGTCCCTCTCCGAGGACCAGCCGCAGGATCACCCCATGGTCCCAGGTACAAGTGCACATAAACACAGGTAGCGCACTCTCAGACTTCCCCCCATCCAGTGTACCACACACTATGTGAACTTCTCTACCTGAACTGAAGGCTGACTTTTTCTTGGCATGCTGCTCTTCAGCAAGTTACTAGAAAATTAACTCTGATAGAATCATTAAAACTACTCTGAACTCATGCATTGCTCTGAGTGTAAACTTGTTAATGTGTTAATTCTGCCAGGAGGGTGTGCATTGAAAGAGAGAATGGGAAGCCAGTGAAACAGAGAAAGGAGCCCTAATGGTGGCATTTCAGGGCCTAGGAGAGGACAGATGGGGAGATATTTCTGGACCAGGGAACTTCTGGGTGCCCTTAACGTTGTACCACACAAGTCATTTCCTATTCCTGTGCAGAAGGATGGATCTGCTGCCACAACACTCCCTACCTCTCCTGAGAACACTATTTCTATTTGTCTTTTGTAAGAAGGTAGAGGCACTGTTCCCTCTGGTTGTCAGGAGCCAGGAAGGAGTCCTCCTTAGATGAACGGCAGAAAAGGCCAAAAACAGATGAAGAAATTACCTTTTTAACCATTTAATGGACAGCATAATAACACTTCCCAGTTCAGAGAGATACATTGCCATTCAATGGAAACAGATTTAAAATAATTACAATGTAAGTGTTTACCTAGGTGTGATGCTAAAACCTTACTTTATTCTCTATACCAACTGTGTAATAAAGGTCATTTTATTATCTTCTTATTATAACAAATTAAGTAACTTGCCTAAGGTCACAGAGTTGACAAATATGTAAGTCAGCACTGGTTCCCAGAAAGTTACTACTCAAATCCTAAACTCAAATCTTCACCTTCTCAAAAGCACTCTTGGTATGAGAAGTAACGCCTTACACGTCAGTAAACAATCTAGCACTACTGGAACTGTTATCACAATCCTACCTTTGATAAGACATTTCACATTTATTTTCTTTCTTGTAATTTAATGAGGATACAAAAGACAATTTCTGAATCCAAATTTTGCATGAAACCAACAAGAGAGAAAATACAAAGTATTTGCCATTGTTTTCAATTATCTTTTCTGCAGAAAATGTGTGAAACATCTGAAACACGTAAAGCACACTTTCAAGCTATTTGGGGAAATATTTGAAAGGATATTGTATGGCCCCTGACTTGAAAGAGTTTGCAACCTGAAAAATAATATTAAGACCTCAATAACATTACAAGTCTGACCTGTGTACAAGCTGTGTCTAAATTGATACGTTAAAAAAAAAAGCTGAGAACTCCCCATCCACTCTAGCAGTCTGTTAGATGTATGTTAGACATAAAATAACTGTTGTCTTCACCCTTTTACTTTCAAGCAATTGTTCCCTAAACACTGCTATCGTCACTATGTCTACCTACCTCAGAAATTCCAGATCTTCACTAAATCTCATGGAAATATATTAGCATTTTCCTTGAGATTTCTTATAAAGCATCATTCTGTCCATCATGCCGTAGTTTCTGGGAGTGCAGTGTGTTTAAATTCTTCAACTTTCCTGACAGTATATAAACCCCAATCTTGGTGGAAATCTAACTGTATTTTTTGCTACTCTCTTCAAATTTTACTCATATGTATGCTGAGAGCTTTAATGCCATGTGTTGAAGCATATTTAACTAGTGCATTTGGTTCACACCAAGTCAATGCTGCCTTCCAGTGCTAGGATCAATTCAATCAACCAGCTGGTTTGAATGAGTTTTCCTTTGAATTGACCTAAGTGCCCGGCTGTTGGATGTCTGCAGCCACCGCTACCAAAAAAGAAGGCAGGTTTCATGTTAACTCACTAAAAACGGTCATTCTAGTCTTCTGAGATCACCTATGGGCTTTTCGAGTGGCTATTGGGAAAAGTTGCAATCATATCCCCTTCTCCTTTTTCCCATTTTTCAAATGAGAATACTAATATGTAACAGCCGAGAAATACAAAACTCTAAAGACATTAAGTGGAGAAGTAAATGATAATTGCATGTTTAAAGATACTTCTGCATTAAAAAAAAAAAGAATTTCTTTTATTCTGAAATGCCAGCAAGAAGCAATATGAAAAAAGAGAAACGTAAAGAAATTTCTTTAAAAATATTCTTATTTTTGGTAGTATAGTTTAGTCCTTTCAGATAATTAATTATTAATCAAATATTCAAGTATTATTTTCCATTTACATGGTAGTACGTCTCACTAACTCTTTAAAAGTTAACAGGAATCAATTTTCCTTCAAAATAAATATTCCACTTATCAAATTGGCTGTGTTCTTTCACTAACATCCACACCATTCAAATCAAAACACTGATCACATTCAAAACTCAGTTCTATCCACATCCGTTTACCTGTCTAGTAATAAAAGATTTTTGGGTATGTTGTCTAAAATCCTAATGACAACACGGGAAGAATGCTAAGACGTTGGTAAAATTCAGGTCCCACGGAGAAGCGGCTGATCTGGGTCTATTTTTCCCTACGATTAGCCAGTTCTTAATGACAACATTTCTTATCTTACAACTGTGACATGAAGAGGGAGCTGTAGCTCTTCTGAGACACAGTTCTGCAAGAACCAGTTTATCCACGCTCTCCGATCTCGCGTCTGTTTCTCTTTCTCTCTCTCTCTCCCTCTCTCTCCCTCTCTTGCGCGGTCCCTCATTCATTCACTCTTCCATCTTTTTGCCATTGTGCCAGCTCAATGTAAACGTATCTGCTCTGTATCTGTTGAAGAGGAGATAATCCATGCAAATCAGGAGCAGTGCCTTTCAGTGCTTGGTTCACAGAGAGGACTTCGCTTGAGGAGGTCACTCGTTCACTGCCGCTCCTCCCATTATATTTTTCCCCTTATTGCAGAACTGCTGTATGTATACAGTGACTGAAAGGACTCAATTTACTGCAACTGCTGCCTGGCTTTACTTACAACTTTTTGTTATAAAGGAACTTACCTCCATCTGTCTTTTCAAGGTAGGAAGTCTGATTCTTCTAAAGACGTGTGTAATGCCTCCACTGTCTGCTCATTATCAAATGTCACTCGAATGCTTTATATTGTTGCTGGCATTAGGAACAAATGCTGTGATTCCAGGTGCCTCACGCTTTTGTTACTTAACCATATAGGTGCAATTGTTTAAGTGCCGGGGATTATAATGTTTATTTTCCCTGTAGCCAGCTTCAGTTTTACAATGCCAGGAAGATTATAGACCATCTACTCTCTAATCTAGAATACCATTCTCTGTCAAGTTTGCCCTCTTAAAAAATAATAACCTCTCTGTTGTATGCTTTAACTTATCATGTATCCTGGCCAATAATAGCCAAGCGTAAAATTCAACCGTGTTAAGATCTTTTCTTTTCTTTCTTTCTTTTTTTTTTTTTTAACCTGGAACCTTCTTGCCGCATTTTCTGTGAAAAAGAACTAACTATTGAAATGTTTCTAACAACAGCAAGGAAAGGATGGATTTTAGTTCATTCTGCTGCAAAGCAAAAGCTGAAGGCCTTATTGCTAACGGGCCTGTCAAATAGATTTATTCTTCACAATTCATAAATTGTTACTAGGCTCTGCAGAAGTATTACAATTAGCTAGGATTCAGTTGCTGTCGTTATATGTATTGTTTGGAAATTGAAATTGTATTATAAAAAGTTTAATGAAACAAAGCTTAAACAAAACCCTTCTGTTTGTGTAGTACTGCTTGAGAATATTATTTAAGAATGATTTCGGTTGCCAAATGGTTAAGTTCGGATTAAAAATGCATGCAAGAGGCTAACAAGTTTGACAATGTATATGTTGATTTATTGGAAGCAATTCCTGGGCTTACATTATTTCATCTGTGTTATTTTGTAATTACCTGTAGCAATATTTGAATCATTTCAATTTTAAAACATACTAAAATGTCACGAAATTACAGACTCAATAATCTTTTTGATTAGTACAAATATAATTAGAACATTCCAGTTACAATTTAAATTTCAATAAATGTCATGTGTCTTTGAAAGTGCTCCTTATTAATATCATTTTGCATTTATTACCTTATTTTTCTAAGATTTTGACATGCAGCTATGACAAGACTATTTAAGCTCTTGTCTAAGACAGAATTGAACATAAACAGTAAACAAAGTTGACAGTCCTGAAAAGAAGAAAAAATGATCCTCTGCTCTCCTGAATAGTTCTGATGACATAAATCTCCCATTTCATCTTCTAGGTAGATACTTGTAGTTAGTGGAGTTTGAGGGGGAAAATTTATTATTCACATAAAATATCTCAGTGGCAAAAATGTGCAGTTCTTTTTTCCTTTTGATACAGTCTTCTATTGGGAGGGAAAAAATGCACTGTGATTTTAGAGTACAGCACAAGGCATGAAGCCCTGTCATTGTTAAGATAAAGAAGACATCTACACAAGTATTACTGTGCAGAGGGCGATCTTTCTGTCTCTGGCATTTGTTAGGTTACCGTACATAAAATTTAACAGATAAATATGTTCTGCTCCGTGGCATTTTAGTGATCCTATTGGTATGCAGGCTACTCTGCTAAGATAGCAACAGGGAAGAAAAAAAAAAAAGATATATGTTTTACAGCAGTGGGTAATAAAGCCCTTCACAGTGAAAGACGAAGAATTTGACTTATTTCTTACGCAGTAATTAGAATTTCCTTAAAACTCTTTGAAATACTGAGTTGTAAAGTAAACTGAGGATCCCCAGGAAGAACTAATTGAATTTATCTATTGAAGTCATGTAGTTAGTTGTCCATGAATATCTCCTCAGCCACTGTCACTGAAGTATCCCATTCAGTCTTCAGCTTCATAGAGAGAGAAAAGATTTTCCACTGATGGTGAAGGGTGATTCTTTTATATTCAAAACGAGTTTGAGAAGAGCACTGTATCCAGGAAAAACCTTAACAGATGGAAAGGTGTGTGGGATTGCCTGGCTGGGTGAACTTGAGACTAGTGTGAAACTAAAGGACGCCCTTTCAGAACAAAGGGATGCCATGCAATACTCTGGGACTAGACAGAGAAAGTGGCTGAGAAGATCTTTTGGGGACAGAGACAATGTGGACAACCAGGTATTCTCTTGTCAACCAAATTACCAGGATTTGATAGGCATGCAGGCCCTCTCCTGGAACCTCAAGCATCATTTCATAGAGTTATTTCCAAAGCACACATTTTATAGCTGCTCACATTTGTTTGCAAACCTCGGAAAACTCTCCCAAGACCTAACTTGCAGGCCTTTAGTTAGGTTTTACTATGCATCCTAAATAAAATGGTCATGGCCTTCAATTCCCATGGGTTTCTTTTGCTTCATGTGTAAACTTGCCGTTCCTCTAGTAACTCATTCAAGCAACTGTTTAGGATAAGTTACATTTACTCCATTTTACTGTGCCCTGCAGCAGAATCTGTAGAACTGGTAAACCTTGTGGCCATATATAATACCAGGTTGTTATTCCCACCTGGCTCTTTTCTGCTAGTTTTACTGAGTACAGTTAAAAAGATAAATTATCATCTTAAAAGGATGCTATGGCGGTTGTTAATAAGTTGTCTGTAACTTCAAGAGGGTTCAGTGAGTGGGACCACAGGATCTTGCTACCCTGCTGGAGAGAAAATGATGCGTTTCATGGCAGACATTCAATGCTCACCTCATCTAGAGACTTTCAGAATTTCTCAGAAAAGGTTCTGTCACACTGTGAATGTTTTCCAGACCTTGGAAGGTACTGTTGTCCATGGATGACACTGATGTGACATTGAAACCTCATCAGATACTTTTTGAATCTGCACAGCAGCACCATGAGGTCAATGGGACCATCATTCACATTTCTTAGATAAGGACACTGAGGTACGAAGAAGTTAAATAACTCAGCTATGGCCACATAGTTGTGTTAGAACTGGGATTTGAGCCCAGTTAGTTGGTTACTGGCTTTGAAATATCATGCAGTAAGGCTTTCCTGGCTGATTATCTCAATGACTACGTATAGTAAGGACATTTCCCTCAATCCTGCAGTGGCAAATTATTTCATTTACCCATTTGTTACCTTGACTTAGATATCTGATTTTTACTTTCATAGCTTTTCATTTCAAACTGTATTACCATGAGAGCACAGCTTTTTTTAAAAGTTGTTTCATTTAAGGCATGCCAGGAACTGGAACAGTGACTCTCGTAGAACATTTGTCTTTTACCTCAAGGAGTTAAGAACTAAATCAGCTCTATAATTGACTGACTTGTCTACTGACAGCCTTTGAAACACTACCACCCCCCAATTTTTTTTTTCTGTCTAAGAAACAAGATTGACATCTCTTTATATGTTTGGAATTCTTCTGTGGTGTAAAGTGCTTGGTAATGATGGAAATTAACCTGAGGCTTTATCTAACTACTTTTCCTAGCAACTGTATTGAAGTTCTGATAACAATTAAAAATTTTGCTACAAACACATCACATCAGAAAAAAAATATATTCTTCTGTCTTGTGCCTTTCTTCGATACCTCTTGGGTGGTGCAAGGTGGCCCTTTCCTTACCTTTGTTCGAACTGGGCTCATCTGTAAGACAATTTCTCCAGGTGAAGTCTACTAGCATGTTAGAAAAGTAGGTAATGAACACAAAGGGGCCATGCATCTTTAAATGGTATGACTGAAACACTGAACATAATCATCTGTTCATACACTGGGTGTTGTTATCACTTTCAGGAACAGTGAGGAAAAACAACTCCCTACAGGGACATGTTGGTGGCCTTAGCTCTGTCTGTTTATTTGGGGTAGCTTGGAGCGTCTCCCACTGTTTTTCCTCCCAGTGTGAGAAGATGAACTATTATACAAGTAACCCATAGGAATCAGATTTAAAGATTGTGTTTGTTTGACCTGTGGATATCAGAGAGCCAATGTAAACAAACATCTGAACAGCATCGACACATAATCAAGTGGCAGAAATGGGGGGATCATGGGTCAGTGGCAATTGAGCAAGCTACACATTTCTCAAGGAATGAACAGAAGACAATTTTGATGCCATTCTGTGATACTAGCATTCTTTTTAGATCTTATTTGAAGTACCAAGCAGATGGACTGCCCTATATATCCAAAACCTCTATCTGCTGGCAGACAGAAAGCCCAGTAACCTATCTTTACAGTTATTTTATACATCAGTTTTGCCAGGATTAGCTAAATTAGATGTTGACCATTGGTACAAGAAAGAGTGGGAACTGATTTAAATTGAACTTGGCCTGCCATGATCCCTTGGTATGTGAGTTCCTTAACCTGCGGGACACTGGTCTTAGATTTTTATTTCACCACTCCACCGCTAATAGCATTACCTTAACAGGAAAAGGGGTGGTTGAGAGGACAGACAATGGTAGAGAGGAGCTGTGTGATGATGGAAACATTTTAAAGACTTAAAAATGATCAAAAACCATTGGACAAATTTTTACTTCTCATTGCTAAATTCTTCAACCCATAATTGAATTACCCACCTAATAAAAAGATGTTAATTTCTTCAATTTAAAAAATAAAATCTGAAGATTTTTCTCACTGAGGATGCTTTGCAAAACTGTTCAAATAACCTAATTCTCAAATGTATTAGCAGTCAGGTCAAAGTGACAGTTCTCAATACACCTAAGTTCAAAACTTCATTAGCTAATGAAATCTACAGTAAGGAAAGAAAAGTCAAAATTTATAGTAATCTTTAAACCAGGATTGCAAAGTCTCTTTTGTTGCTATAGTTGTTGCTGTTGTTGTATGGTTATTATCTTATATATATATATATCCTATCAGTCTTCTGGAAGAAAATCAAGTGTCTTTCCACAATCCAGACCTCCTTTTTGGCATATTCACAGTGATAGTAGTTTATACTACACAAGTCAGCCTCTAATTGTATTATTTTTCTCAGTTGTTTTATAGGTGGTACCTTGAATCCCAAGTAGCTTATAAACTGCTTAAGGATGAAAATCATACTCTGTCTCCTAAGCAGATCTGGTTTCTGAGCTAAATCACAACCTGTATCTGACTAATATTTGAATGACTGATTGATGGATTTGTAAATGTGTTTAGATTAGGTTATATAATTTTAAAAATTTGTTTCAATAGCACTGAGAGAAATACTCAATAGTTCAACCTGTTTCTTGAGATCTAGCTGTACTCCAACACTTGACCATATGCTCTGAAATAATGTAAAAGTTTACATATACTCAATTTGGAAAAACAAGCAAAAGGAAAAGAAATCATACCAATGTATAAAGTGATGTATACGATAGTATCTCTTTTTGGAAGTTAAGGAAAGAAACAATGCTGAGAAAATGAAGCAGAAAGATCTGAAGAGAAGAAAGCATAAAATGACTAAAACAAAATGTAGAAATGTGGAAGAAAGTAGAAAGAGGAGAAGGAGCAAGATCTTGGGAGATGAGGAGAAAAGGGTTTTAATTGTAAAGAATTCAGACCTCGACCTTTATTAACCACACTTTAGAGCTTCTTAACTTCTATCAGAAAAATCTCCATATATTTTAAATAGAATAGAAATAGTAATTCTTCTTAAAGAGAAATTACTCTTAGTCTTCTTGAAGCTTCAACTCCCTGGCATTAAACACGATGAGTTGGTGTCCTTAAATAGAAATAAAAGCAAAGAGGATATTAGGTGGCTTTTAAAGCAACCTTGGCGTGGTCAGTCCTATAGGAAATCTCATCAAGAGAGCTTAAAAGCAGGTTCTAAGAGAAGTACGGCAAATCCAGTCTTACCCGGCATCATCTCCCAAGCAGAGGGAGGCAAAGGACTGTCCACGGGGCAGCGTCAAGGGTCCGAAGGGTTGGCAGCCCATGTGCTCCTGGAGGAAGCTGACATGAATGGAATAAAACATAGCCTCAGAAGCAGCTGGGTAAGAGCGAGCCAGGACACACAGGGTCCACAAAGCTGGGCTGGGCAGAGCTTTTTATTCCCTTCGGGGAGCCACAGCCCGGGGGACACGAAAAACTTCCAGCTCCCCCAAAAGATTCAGGGCAGTAAAGGAAGTAACTGTACATTTCCCCACCCACTGTGGTACTCTAACCTCATGCTACTGGCATTTTGTTTTCTGGGTCTCAGTCGTTTCAGTTTTCGGCCTTTAGCTATGGAGGTGTTAAGGACTATCTGTGAAATCCTTTTGATTAGCCAGTGCAAAGCCATTACATACTGGCCATTGGGGTTTTATTGGATTCAGAGAGTGGTATAGCAGCCTGCAGGTGACTGCATGCTTATTTCTAATTAATGTAAGGGACACATGGCCATGGTTTAAAGTTCCACATCCTTGACTGGGGGGCGGGGAAGAGGGACACAGGCATCTAAAATCTGTGAACTGAATTCGAAACCTAAGGAATCACAAAGGACGCTGGCTTCAGACGCAGACTGAATTGGATTCCTAGCTACCGGGAATATTATTTCATCTCTTTGAGTCTTAGCTTCCTTCTCTGCAAAATGGAAATTAAAAATACTCACTTCTCGGTTTTACAGTACAGAAATGAAATATCTGCTAGATGCCTAAACCGGTGCTGAGCTCCAAGAAGACACTTGACAGTACTCCTCTATCCTCATTTTGGTTTCTGCCCAAAATTAAATTTATGTCGCCTTCAACTCCACTCATAGGCACACGAATTTAGATGTTGTAGGGCTTAATTTTATTTGCACCTAAGATCTTTATGGGACAACAAAGTAAGGATCCTAACCTGTTACTGACACAGAATCTGAAGATAGTGACACTTAAAATTCTTAGGTCTTCTCGTTCTTCTCCTAGGCAGTGAGACAGCTGATAGCCATGAATAACATATCCTTAAAGTGCTTCCTATGCTGGGGGTCATATTTATAATTTTTATTAAAATTAATATTTTCACATAACTCTGCTTCCTCAGTCTTGATTTAATATCCTGAAGGCCTGATGTCTAGGATGGACCAGCATGCGTTAATTTCTACGGCTCTTAAAATAGCACATCAGCCCCTGCTCCCAGGCACTAGGGGTAGAGACACCGTCTCCTCAGCTTGCCCGGTTTCCTTCTGAGAGTTACATATGTGCTGCCCGTGATGCGTTTCTAGGACACAAATTCAAAAAGCAGATTGACAACTTTTGGAAAAGTTGACCACGAATGAGGCACACATGACATTCATCCTCAGAGGACTCTTCGACTTCAACTCTGTATGTGTGTACGTGTGTGCGTGTCTGTGTGTGTGTGTGATGAGCACAGAGTACGTGTCAGAAGAAAGGTTGTATCAAGACATGAGAAAACCAGGAGGGCATTTCACAGCACTGTAGTGTATTTCTGATTTCTCTGAAGCTATGTAAATGAATTCCTTAAACACAGACGACCATTGATTTTTCCTGATGTTCGCAGATCTCCTTGTCTTTGCTTCATGTATGTGTTCTCCCAAAACACATTGCACTGTATTTCTCTCCTTCATACCCTGTCCCCAATCCATTCTATCATTAAAACCTGTTTAATTTCCTATGAAAGATTATATTAAGTGCACTTTTAGTGTAATTATGTCGATGGTGGAAGATAAACATGTATTAGTCAGTGTGAAACGCTGATTATCTGTCAGGGTAAATCTGTTTATTTCAGATAGAGCAATCTGACAACCCCTGACGTTAATCATGAAAGTACAAGCTTGTGCCAGGTGGGGGTCTGGAAGTGGAATGTCCTGGATGGCTTCCTGCTTTGTCACAATCTCGGTCATTTGTAACCCACCTACCTGTATCTATGTAATAATATACAGACTGTGGCTATGTGACTTGAACATGTATGACATACTTGTATTTTGGTATTTTTGCACATAAAGCAAACTAAGTAAAATTTAAGAAGCAATGGTGTTCATCCATTTTGCTGTAATGGCTCCGTGTAAGACCAAACGGCCTGAGAAAGGGGAGCATGTAACACAGGATTAAGCTACATTTTACCTTGGGTGCAGGGCTGAGTCAACCCTCAGTCATGTCCACATGGAACTATTGGTGTTATTTCCCAGAGAAAAGAAAAAAGTCAGCAAGGAAAAAGAGAATCAGAGACATAGGGTTGGTACTGCATGGTCATCTAATTCTTCACGCAAACACACTTCTCTTCTTCTGACATTTTTCCTTGAGATAGTAGTTTCTAAATATATCCTAGAAACACTGCTGACTGCCAGCTGCTATTGGGCATGAAGTTCCTCTTTAATGAGATAAAACAGTATCAGGAAGTCAACATGCCACGCGTGCTGGGGCTGAATTTCACCAGGTTTCTTTGCAGCAGAAAAACGACTTGAAATGAAAATGAATTGAATATTCAGGCACAGTTTGCCAAGTCCCCTGAAAAATAATTTTATCTGACTTTATTACATTGTGGTCATTTCCTGAATGCCATAAAATGCTGAGTAGAATAATAAAAATTGATATGTATATTGACATTTCAGTTTTCTAAATAGAAACAGAGAAAATATAAACAGTATTTGATCTTTGCAACTCTTCCTACCAACCATTCATATGCTGACTAATTCACCTACTCTCAAATACCTCACTCAGCCCTAATATAAATGTCTTCTGAAATAATTTCTCGCCAGTAGATTATGCACATCTTTAGTTTGATTCAGAATTTACATGTGTAGTTTGCATAATTTTGCATCAGAATGTCTGCCTTAAATTAGGAAAAGGTCACTGTCATTCATAATCAAGAAGAAGGTGGATTAAAGGTCACAATTCAAAAAAAAAACTGATTAGATGTAAAGGTTTGTTCATGTGACCCAATATCACTGGATAAGTGGAGATCATGAGTCAACAAATTAGCCTCAGTACAAAGGGTGACTCACACAATTTTGATCAGAAATCAAATTTACACATTTTCCCCTCAATGTGTAACATGTTTGCCTCTATGTGGAAGTGACAGTCACTTCAGTGAGCACTTTTCCCACAGGTTGCCTTTTATAATGTCATTTGGTTTAAGGAAGGACATAAATGACAATTCTATCTCCAAAAATAAAGTAGTAAGTTATAATGAATTAATAATAGACAGATGTGAACTCCCTCAGCCCTAAGGGCCTATGGTTATATCAAGCATTCTTTTTCTCTCCCTGAGGAAGTCCCCAGTTCTTCCATTCTTTTTAAAGAACGGAGTTGTCACAGCAAATTTCTTCCTTACAGAAGTATTTTATACTTCTCACGGACACTTACAAGCTCCTATAAACTCTTCAGAATCTTGACATCTACGCTGTATTTGTCTGTGATTAGAAATGCAGAAGTCTAAAATAATTGTGCCTAGTGGCAGGCAATTAAGATTTTTCAAATTGTTGAACCTCTTAAGGTATGTCGGACAATGACTTGACTTGAGTTACTGTTGTCAAAATATAGTCTGATTTCCTAATCTTCTAATTTTTTTTTTCTTTTTCACAAATGGTTTGTCTCATAAGAGGAAATATTCTCTCTCATGTGTTTCTTGTCTCTTCTGTTTGTTGGCATCGTAACATAGGATCAGAGAGAGAAAGGGACAGAGACAGAGAAAGAGAAAGAGAGAGAAGACAGAGAGAGGGAGACAGGTAGACACAGAAGCATTAGCTTTTTAGGGTTGATTGTTTATTTTTCTGAAGAAAATCAAACGTTTTTAAAGAAACTATAAAGGTTAAATGGTTTAAGGAGATTATAATTAGTTAATTTTGTTAAACATATACTGGATCAATTCTACATTATTTTAATTACTTTTTGGAATAAATGGTTTGGTGAACAAATTCACTTGATGTTCAGGATCAAACACAATTACCTTTCCTCTGGGTAGGCTTAAGTTTCACAAAATGATTTGGAAATGACCTCCTTTGCTTTCATCTAAAAAAATCTTTGGATTTAGAAAATGATTAAAGTTGGCTATATTGTGTTTTAAACCAATCATATTTTATCATTTTCATAGCTTATTCTTTCTTTAAAGTGGATAGTAATGAAACTTCCCTAGACAGATGTTTCTCCTTTAAGGAGATTCTTGGAATGCATGCAGTAAGATTGATTCAACTTTTATTTCTGCTAGACCTATATTGTATTCCGGTACTTTTTATGAAAGTTTTTTTTTTCTGACAAGACATAGGAGTGAAGCAACATAATCATTACCTATCACGGCAAGTCAGAGACATTCTGATTTATGTCTCCACAGCGTGTGTGTGTGTGTGTGTGTGTGTGTGTGT
>RJWT010024643.1:0-16359 GCA_004365215.1 Cuniculus paca | reverse complement strand
TGGTAGGGACAGAAAGGTTAAAGGAAAAGAAAATGATATTGAGGATCCCCCAGAAATCATGACAAAGTTCTATGGAAACAATGTGTGCTTTCTCTCTACCTCTATCCCAGGAAATATCATCTCATCACCTCTATTATATGACCTTCTGATTTCATAAATGTGCACTGACAGGAAAAAACTCTCTCTCTCTCTCTCTCTCTTTCTCTTTTTGTCTCTCTCTGGAACTTGTTGCCTCTTTCTATAAGTTAGCTATAGAAACTATTTCCAAATTAGTAGCTATAAAATTATTAGTTATAAAACCCATGCCAAAATGTTTGGAAGTAATTTCAGGCCCATGGAATAGAATAAATATTTACAGAAAAGAGTTAATTCTGAAATAGGATTGCATGTAATATCCCTGGGATGAGGAGACCCAAAAATGAGAACTGTGAACCACTGTCAATTATTTTGAGGAACTATGATGAGTATGAAAGGTGATAAAAGTTTGAGAATAAAAAATGTGGTTCTGGACCAAGCCCATGCAGGCTTCACTGAATTAAGCAAGAAATACTAATTTATTCTCTGTTCTGATGGCTGAGAACTTTGAGCATCTGGAGAGAACAGTTCACAAAGTGAGGCACGATGTCCAGCGGGTGGATGAAGAGCGGGGGCTGAATGGTCTTGGCTGGTGACTGGGTACTGGGCTCAGAGGGCGCTTGGCCGGAAGGAGGGCTCTCGCCACGAGCCACGGCCAGGCTGCCCTCTGCCTCGAACCCTGTCTGAGTCAACATGTGCATCTCAGAATAACGTCAACCCAGGAATGAGATGTGATGGTTGGCCAATGACACGTCGATAACTAGAAACTGAGAAGCATGCCTGATCAGTCAGCTGGGAGGATTTCATTCCAAAAAAGATTTTAATCACTTGGACAATGGCCCAAACAGCAAGGTAAAAAATGTCATAGCTCTAAATGAAAAATTCTACAGCTGATCTAAAAAAACTCAGTTTCAAAGGTAAAGGATGAGGAAATGTGATTTAAAAAGGGACCACCTGAAAATAACCCAAGTTTTTCCCAGTAAATTACCCCTACCGAAAACTATGGAATTGTAACACTAAAAAGTGTGATTGACAAGGTGAAAAGACTAAAGATAGAAATTGAAAACATGAAGATTTCTGTGCCACACGAGGAAGAACTTCCAGGTATCTAGAACTGTTTAAAAATACATTTGTTTTCTGGAGAAAGCTCTGAGACATTTGGGTGAATGATACTTTGTGACTGTACAGAACTCAGCTGCCCAAGACGGCAGCCACTAACCGCATGTGGGCGCTGAGCTTCTGAAGCATGCCTGGTCTAAATTGAGATGCTCCTCAGTTGTAAAATACTCTGAATTTTTAACGTATTTGGTATGAAGTGGAGGGACACACAATTTCTTGTTCATGATTTTTGTGACTACATGCTAAAATAATGATAGTTTACAAGTGCTAAGTTAAATAAAATATCGTCCTAAAATTGATTTCAAGTGTTTCATTTTTACTTTTTGAATGTGACTACTAAAATATTTAAAATTGTACTCAGAGTTTGCATTTTTGGATCTCATTCTATTTCTAGTGGACAGCCTTGGGGTGGTACAGGTGCTGGACCATTGTGGGCAGTTTAGAGGGATTTATGTATTAGAGAAGAACTGAGCTTTCCCCCAAAGTCCCCTTCAAACTCCAAGTTCCATGCTACAGATTAAAGAACTGCCTATAGAAACTGAAAGACCAGTCACGTGGCCATTGTTAAGTGCAAACGCCTTTCTAGCAACTAAATCATTGTTAGTTTTAGAGTCCTGCTTAGGTTAAGTCCATTTATGGAAGAAGCTCAATGGTGATGACTCATTCCTCAAGTGTCTTTGGATTTTGTTTTGGGCTTTTTCTCACAGGACCATCCTGTTGACACCTATTGACATAGAATCATAAATTAACAAGACATTATCCTTTGAAAGAGGATAGTTGTGATAGTTGCATGCAAGAATTTTCTAATTCTTGAGCTGGGAATATAGCTTAGTGGTAAAGTGCTTGTTTACTATTCATGAAGGTTTGATTCCAATCCATGACAGCACCATAGGAAACATAAAAAAGAACTTTCTAATGCTTGTTTCCTACAGCATTTTATAAGTATGATGTTAAGAATTTCAACACATGAAAAAATATATTTCAGAAAAGAGCAAAACAACTCAGCTCTGTGGAGGGAAGCTCTGTTAAAAGAAGCAGGATAAGAAGAGTAGGCTCATAAACTCCTTATAATGAATATTCTTCATGTTTCAAGGTTGAATTATCTCCTTGAGTAGATGACCATAATCATCTTTAATACGTGTGCAAGCTTTGTAGCTGTAAATGTGAATGCGAGCTCTGCTAGTCTCCAGATAGGTATTGCAGGTAGAGATTGCAGTAAGGCTCATTATTTTCAGAGAACAATCGACTTTTCAGATGAGCGTGGAGGCAATATAAATGAGACTATTTCAGATCACTGCAAATTCTAACTCCACCTTTCTCCCTCCAGAAATCATGAAGCCCTTCAAGGAGTTTGTACACTGGCTAAGGGGTTCACCATTGTGGTTTAGAGGCTACAAGAGCTGGAAGAGACAGCCCCGAGACCTCCGCTGATGCCAGCCTTGGCCCCTAGCTTACACCCGTGTGTTTCTACCTGAGGACCTCACATGATTATAGAAGTTTAATATTTGGTATGTGGGAGATCAGGGGAGTGGTTACATTCATCTTAGACCACAAATCTACTTTTTAGTGTTATTGATTTTGATGATCTAGAAATTCTGGCAAATTTCAGGATCCCACAGCTCCACAGGGAATGCTTATCCCATTGTTATCCCTGCTGTTTATAGGATTTGGCTTGGTGGGAAGCTGGTGATAGATGCTCAGAAGTCAAGTAACATGAGTGGTTAAGGATAGTCCAAAGGATGATGTAAGGGCATCTCCATGTCAGACAGGGAGAGCTCAGAAACGCTCGGCCTCGTGGATCATAGACAAAAATAGCTGCCATCTGCTGGTGCCAGGTACTTTTTGTGATTCTCTCATTGGATCCTCACAGCCAACTTATGAGATGGATGCTACATTACTCTCACTTAATCCTTGAGGAATTCAAGGCAGAGGAGGTTTTGCCGCTTGTCAGAGGTCGTAGTCACTGGAGCTGGAGCTCAGTCCCCCCCGAGCTGATTCCAGAGCCAGACCCCTTAGCTAATTGTGGTACCGACTTGGGGATCCTGTCTCTCCCAGGACTGGGGCTGAGGCTGTCTCATGGGAGGTTTGCTTGGTTCTTGGTAAAGTGCTGAAATGATTCTTTCCTCTGAGGGAAAAGTGAGCCGTTCGGGAGGAGGGAGTGCGAGTGGCCTGCCAGGACAGAGCTCCACGTGTTCCAAGGTCACACAGCGGCCCTCAGAGAAACCTGTGCCCAGTAAAACCCTTGATGATAAAAGACCTCACATGACAGAATTCCGTGGGCATCCTGTCTGTCTGCCTCACCCAGTACAGCAATGACAGCGACAAAACATACTGAGACAAAAGTCACCTAATGTTGGGACTAAGTATTACTGGTAATTTCAGAAAGTGTTCACTTCCAAACTCCTACTACAAATAGGAAAGCCAGTGGTTATTATTTCTCATCGAGACTTGTCTCTTTTGCGCCCTTAGTCACTACACTGCTCTCACGGAACTTTGTATAAATTCAAACCACTTACGAACTTGCTATCTGTGTTTCCTGACCCCAATTTAGTATAAAATAAGGCCAAGAAAAAAAACAGATGCATGTATGCCATAACCATTGAACATTTATAGTCCCTGCCCTACTGACATTGGATGTGAAACACTGTGAGAGAAACCAAGAATGAAAATGAAGAGTGCATGTCTCTCCTAGAGCAAGCAGGACATGCTCCAGGAAGGTGGGCTGACTTTCCAGTTTGCTGGTGGAGACAGTGCTTTCACTAGAACGAACTCTGAAAACCAAGAGACGAAGCCAGGATGAGTCCTCTCTGAGGAAAGCTAGAGAAAGAACGTCACCTGCCTGGAGGGGCCAAAGAACAGCAGGAGGCAGCCTGAGGAAGTATCACGCAGTAGGGACTCAGCGCCACACTGCCCAGGGGCCAGGAGATGACCACACGTAGACATCAACCACAGCTGGGAAGGGAGGGAAAGGAAACAGAAAAGATGAATTTTCGGACACTGGGAAATGTGTGGGGTGCTGGATGCACCGCGAAACGGCATCCTTGCCAGTGGGAAGACAAAGTTCAGTGGAAGCCCCAAAAGCAAGAGTTCACCCATGTGTCACCTTAGAAAACGTGTGCAGACTGCTAGAAAGCCAAAAAGGTGCAGATCATGCGGTGAAGAGCACAATCAAGGAAAAAGTGTGGGAAATGAGAGCAACAAGTCTAAAGGGATAGAGAGTTGAGAGCAAAGAAAACATGCTTCCCGACTGTAGCAGTCACTTTCTCGTCCCTATGATAAAATACACAACACCCACAACTTAATAGAGGAGAGATTTATTTCCACTCATGGTTTCCAGCGGTTCAGTTCATAGCTGGCTGGCTCCAAGGTAGAAAAGGCATGGTGGGAAGGCAGGGCCAAAGACAAATGCTCACCCCATGACAGCCAGGAAGCACAGAGAGAGAAAGCCAGGAATAAGAATACAGCTTTCCAGGCCACGTGCCCAATGACCCACCTCTCCAACCAAGCCCCACATCCTAGCACCGCAGGGAGTCATCAGCAGGTTAATCACCATGATCCAATCATTTCCCAAAAGCACCACCTCTGAACACGTGACACTGGGAGAACAATTTAAGCTAAACCACACACTGACTTGGAAGAGTTTGTTTTTATACAGTCTTTACTACCTGAATTATGGCAACTACCATATATGCAAAGTTATAATATATATGAAACTGTTATCCACAGTCACATGAGGCAGAGAAGAGAAGGATAAAAGAATTTTGCAATGGTTCGTTTTGACTATGAGCTTGACCAGATGGGGGGATGCCTACTGAAATGGTAAGTGTGTTTCCACAGCAGATTGGCATGCGGGTGGCCAACTGAGTGAGGAAGACCCGCCCTTGCATATGGGCAGCTCTGGCCATAGGCTGGTGGCCCAGATAGAGTGGAAAAGCACAAAGGAAGAACTCCCTCTTGCCTGGAAGATCCTTCTCCCACATATTTAACATTGCTGTCACCAGTGGGCATTGGATACCAGGTTCTCCCGCCTTTGAACTTGGACCTGGACCAGTGGCCTCCAAGGGGAGGCCCTCAGTCTCAGCTTGGGGGTGAATTCTTGG
This sequence comes from Cuniculus paca, assembly GCA_004365215.1. Lineage (NCBI taxonomy): Eukaryota > Metazoa > Chordata > Mammalia > Rodentia > Cuniculidae > Cuniculus > Cuniculus paca. The sequence goes on along the minus strand of RJWT010024643.1, from coordinate 11,065 downwards.
GCTGTCTCATTCTCCAGCTGCCAACTTCTTGGCTTGAGCAGTGACTGCTTTCCCCAGCTCTTCATCCTGCACATGGACATAGTGGGGCTTTTCAGCCTCTGATTCTATGACCCAATCTGTTAAATCACTTAGAATTATATAGGTTCTGTTTGTTCTGTTTAACTCTGACTAATGTAAGTGCGAATCATCACGTCACACAAGTTCATCGTCACCACTAAAATGATAATTCATATCACAGGGCCTAGGTCACGAGCTCTATGGTGTAGTGATCAGCACTCAAATCACAGGACCCAGAAGACTGTTTAAATAAGAATAATCACTTTCTTCAAAGGAAGAACAAAGAGAGCACTCAAAGAATAGCTCATCGAGAAGGGCAGAATTCTTAATTATGTAATAAGACAGTTAAATTTTGTGTCTGTCCTTTCCAGTGAGGAATAGCAATCTGACAATACAGTCATGCATTAATAAAGTATTTTAGAAAAACAAAACAAAACAAAACAAAACCTCCAGATTTAATGTCATGTAAAGGCAAGGGCCTCACTAAGTGTGTATCAAAATGATGCATAATCAGCACCTTGTTATTATTTATTAATAGCAGTGATGCAGAACCCTGTTCCGCAGTGACTGAAGTCAGTCTTAAATGCATGACTCATGCAAAGGGCTGATCTACATAAATAGCATGTGCTAAGATTACCATCTGGTATAACAATCTACATCACAAGACTCCACATTTCCTGTTACCCAGGGTAAGTAAATTTCAAGCATGAGGGAAAATTTTAGCAAGTTTCTCCAAGTACCTTTACTGAGAGACTAATGCGGCTTACACGGAGAGGAGGGGAAGGGAAATTATGAGGTAAAGGTTATTCTCTCTTTCATCTCCCCTGATTTCCTCTTCACAGGAGAAGAGAAACACCACCTTTGCAATCCTGGCTCCAATAATTTGTGAAATCGAGTTTGCCCCTCAAGCGTCTCCCGAAGGCACTTCAGGCATACCTTAAGACAAATATCAGATGCAACATTAGAAGCAAAGTGCTATACATTTGAAAACCTTCCCCCTTACTTGTACCTTCTTTTTCTCTTCCTATTTTTTTCTTTTCTTGCATGAAGGCATCAACACGTGTCAGGAAAGCTGCACCAGGGAGGCTGCGACCTCTGAAGCCTGCGTTAGTATTTTGTGTTTCCGATAAGGACGTCACACCTGAAATCGTTCTCATTCCACACTAATTTTGTGGGCTAAGGTTTTTCTGCCCAGAACTGCGCTATCACTGCCATCACTGGAACAGCCCTAGAGGCAGGTGAGTGACTTTCTGCCCTCACAGCTTCCTTCATGAGGCCCCGGTACATCACCTCCACTCACATCTCTCTCTCTCAAGTTCTCGCAGAACTGGAGTTACCCCGGAATCGCAGAAGCTTTTGGATGGTCTTTTAGAGCGTGAGGTCTTTTATGCCAGCATCCCCATTTTTTGACTTTGTTCTTCAGAATTTTTTTTAACTTTTAATTCCATTTCTTCCAAATTTTCACAAATACGGAATTTTGTAACTCAGATTACAATAATAAGTTCAGACTATAATGTCATGATAATTCAGTCAAATAGCAGATATATATCTCTCATCTGAAAATTTTGTACTGTTTAAAGGAATTTGTATTATACAATTTTAAAGCATTAACAGAGAGGATGTTTGATCCAACTAAGAAGAACAGTTTGTTTACTGCAAACCTCGCTTATGAACAATGACTGCATTTTTAAATTAATAACACAGATCCTTTTGCACAATACTTTATAAAAGGGATCCACAATGTTTTCCCTATGAAAAAGTTATAAAGTAAATATGTTAGGTTTTGCAAGCCAAGAGGATATTATGTAGGAACTTATATAACAAAAGTGGAGACAAATCCCCATGAAATTGTAAGTTAACAAAATTCAAAATATAATAAAAATTGATTACAGATCTGCCAAGGCAAAGAAAGGTATTCTTTTGGGGAGATGCAGGGGAGTGGGGACAGTTTTAATAGTTAAGATTCAAAGTTAGTGCTCCCTGTTAGCAAACTGGTACTAACATTCACCTTCATTGTTTTTCACTCACTGGGCGTGCAAAAATAGGCAACTGGCAGGACTGAAAGCACAGGCCATAATTCACCAACCTCCATTTTATAACTCTGGTTGCTTTCAAATGAGCAAAAAATTCTCACATGTATCGTCTCATTTGTGCCTCACAATAGTTCTGTGAGAAAGACAGACGTGCTATCCTCCCATCACTGAAGTCTTTTGAGCGTCCATGAGTGAAGTGGCGTCCTGAGGGAACACAGCCAGAAAGTGATGGAACCAGGACTTGGTCGACTTCTTCACTCAGTGCAGTCTGGTCGAGCGCACATACCAAGTCTTCGCTTCCTCTGGTTTGCTAAGATAAAAATGAAAGTCCAGCGACATCCCAAGGTAACACTGATCTCATAGAAAACCGTTTTGGAACCCAGCTGTTGTATCAGAATATCTTCAGTGGTGGCACATCTTCACCCTTAGTCAACAAATCTGGCCTTGGGAAACAGCCTCAAAGCCTTCGATGTCGAATTTAAGTTGAATCATAAATAAGATCTGGCTAATATAAAGAGACTTTTTCTGGATGATCCTAAAAAATGATTCTGACAATAATGTCCAGGGAACACTCTCCCACCCCAAAACAAATTTAAAACCAAAGAAGTCTTCATTAAGTGAATGCATAGCCTCCCAACTGACTACTATTCATAGAATTTTAGAATTTAGGTACTTTGGAAATGAATTTTTCCAATTTCCCAAATTAATAGACGCAAACTCAGAAAGACAACTTCGAAGACCAGCATTTATACAAAATGTAAAATTTAACATTTGTTTTAAAACCCTTCTCTTAGGAGAAATAAGCAGTAAATGAATTCTTCTCCAGAACCTACCTTGTGAATAACACTGACTACAGCAACACTGAACAAGGGTAAGGTCTGTTCCTTAAAAGATTGAGAAGGCAGGCCTCGTTAAAGCAAGTCACTGGTTCAAATGGCTTCTTAAAATTTCTTCCAGGGGCATGGGCATGAATGAAATATTTATGCACATTACAAACCCCTCAAAAATGTGAAACTAAGGAGAAGAAAAGATGGACAAGGGTGTCAGGGGGTGAAAATGAGCAATGTATGTTATGTTCGTGCACAAACTTAATCTGTATAACCAACCAAAAAGAGAGTGAAAACATTTCATTCCAATTCCCAAACTCCATGATGCTAAGTAGAAGCAACTGGAGACAAAGTCAAGTTTTGTACGTGGTAGTAATCAAATACTGAGTGCTTCCTGTATGTTTTAAGAGTGATCCATTTTTAGCTCATATAAGGCTCACAGCAATGCTGATGCTAGTTCATGTTAACCCCATCTTACAAATGAAGAAACCTAGGCTTAGAAATGCTGCTCTAATTTCACATTTGCAGCAAGAGGAAGACATTTGATTCCAACTCAGTCAGTTAGTTAGGGTTCAAATGGAGAAAATCATGAAGTATGATATATATTTGACTGTTCGTGGTTGTAAGAACTAGCCGCAGTGTTTATGTACTGCCGCAGCTTTTCCATCTCATGCCAAGCCTGAAGTCAGAAGGCCAGGCAGTCAGGAAGGAAAGATGAACATGAAGGAAGGAAGAGAAAAGAGACAATACAAACTAAACCCACGAGGACAAGCTAGAACTCATGGTAGCCTCTCACCACCTCCCAGACCCCACCTGCAAGGACACCTTGCAGAAGAACAGGTGCACTTTCCCACAGGGCTGCACATGAACCTGTCCAGGAGGTATTCTCAACTTCTGGTTCAATGAAATCACTTCCGTGTCTACTCCCTGGGGAACTTCAACCAACAAAGCAAGGACAGGAAGCAACACTCCACTCGCTTATTAAATTAGGAGTAGTAATGGAAGATACCATTTGCATTTGCACCTCTTGAATTCTAGAGCTCTGAATCCTTTCAGTGAGACAAAAAACACTGTAATATATTGGTCAGTGATCAAGCCAAAGGAGCATCTCAAAACGTTCTACTTTATTCTTCCAAGTTGTTTACATCTAGTTGGCATTGTGACGGAGTCTTCCAAAAACCATCCCACAGTTCTATCAGGGCAACTATTTTAGAGTGATGGGAAGACTAGTAAATTCCACAGGTACAAGCCCAGTACTGCACTTAATTTGCCATAAAATGAGTTATTTTTTCAGAGCAGTGTGTAATGACCAGAGATTCTGTAATTCCACAGACAGCACAGGAAGCTAAGACAAATCTACAGCTATGTCTATTCCTCTGGTCATAGAGTTCACACTGTCCCTTGCATGATGGAATAGGCCCAGATGCAATCAACCTGCCATCCGCTGACTGATTAATCACTGCACAGGAAGTGACATCATCCTGGGGGCTCAGTGCTGTTCTCTGCTGTCGGGAGGTGAGATCCCTTTCTGCAACCAAGGCCAAACCGGCTATGATGTGTAGCAGTCTATGTTGCCAAGTCCACAATACAAGGTGTGATCAAAAAATATAGTGAATCTTTAAAGTCTTTAACATTTCTTATAGTAAAAGTTCATTGCCATTAATCCACTTCAGAATGCTCCCCCTCTCTTGGAACACACTTGATTCATCTTTCTTGCCTGTCTTTAAAGCAGTTGTGGAAATCTTGTTTTGTGGGTGTCTGTAGTTACACTGTCATGGATGCGTTGGTGTCCTGAATCAATTCAAAATGTTTATCTTTCACAGTTATTTTGACCATGGGAAGGAGCTAGAGGTTGCAGGGTGTCACAGAGCATGAATCAAGTGAGCAAGAATATGCCATCATGTCTTCATGAGCCTGCCTTTCCATTGGAGCTCAGTAGCACCACTCACCATAGTTTTGATCACACCTGGTAAAGATATCACAAAAGAGGACTTCCAGCACTGCTTCCAAGAGTGGCAAGAATGAGGGGATGAGCATGTTCAAAGACAAGGGAGAGCATCTCGAGGGGGAATGATGGCAATGTGCCTTTTACTGTAGTAATTTAAAATTTAAACATTCGTCAGGTATTTTGATCACAGCTAGCAACTTCTGTCTCTACTTTTATGTCTACTTTGTTCATAGACTCCACGGACAAAGACAAAGGTAGATGGAAAGAGAAACTGATCCATGACCACAAGGCAAGCACATTGTACATTGTGCTCATTAAGAGCCTTCTCTGCTGAGGTTGCTCTTGGGTAAATATTCAGAGAGGTTCATTCATAAATCACATTCCCAGGTCTCCTTGTGACTAATTTTCCAACAGGGCTCTTTCCGAGTCCCTGGTCTTCTAGACAATCCCATGAGTCATGGTACTCAGACCTCCAGCCCTCTGGCCTTCTGAGCAAAATGTAAAACCAGGTGCACTGCTTGGAGTTCTGCCCACGGGTGGGCATTTTCATTATTGCAGTCTGGACAGCCACCCCAAAATGGAACTACAAGTCTACAACATGTACCTCTAGGTAAGGCCAAAATATGTTGAACAATTCTCTGTAAACCAGATCCAAATGGACTCCTCCCTCAGCCAATGAATAACAGGGACTCTCCCTATTCCACTGCCTTGAAGCCATATTTTGGGGTTGAAAGAAAGAAACAAAATGCCAGGAAGATGGATCATAAGCTTCCATGTCTTTGTATAAGCAATTTATTTTTGCCTTCAGGACCTGCCGTAAGTGATCTTATTCATACCACTTACATTTAATAATGGAGAAGCTCCCTGCACACACAAATGCATGGACTAAATACACGTGTCTCTGTAACCCTCGACCTTAACTACTGTGTGACACTGCAGTTGGAGTTCATAAAAGGAGCCACTGTATTTGATGTAGAAGGAACCATCAGAGGACCATCATTCCTTTTAATCGTCACTACAGACATTTATGGTGTTAGCCACACTCCTGATTGCATGGGTGAGAAGAACTATGGCCCTAGGAATTCCTGGGAAAATGACAATGGAGGACGCCTGATATACACTCCTGGAGGTAATGAATTGTCACTGTCAAGGAGCTCCCAAATTATATGTAATTTAAACTCAAAATAATGTCTTAAGTGACTAGGTGCCTCCCTATTTTATTCTGCTCTAATTCTTTTCCATAATGAAAAATCAAAATACTCAGACCCTCCTTAGCTCTTTGATTTTATTCTCAGAATTTCTAGAATAAAATGTGAAACAAAATATGCTAACTGCTAAAAACGTGTAATATTTATTCCACCATTAGCCTCAGAAAACTCTGCACGATATTTTGAAAGATGTTAATAATCACATCTTTCCAATAAGATCAGGTGCTCCTTTGAAAGAATCTGACTGGTTAGACATAATTGACTTCTGAATCTAAAAAGACAAAGTAAAAGGAGAAAGAAGCATTGCTTCATGAAGCACAGGAAAAAGCATTTATCATAGGAAACTGTAAATATGACAATAGAAAACCATATTTTTAAATTACTGTCTCTATTTCGCCTCTCATGAATCAAAAAAAGATTCCCATAAACTACAAGGTGGTATATGTATGAGTTAAGAGGAGCTAGAACCATCAACAATTTACACACAAGAATAATAAGATGAGATTTTTATCATAAATCTCTCCAAATAATGCATTTTTGACATATGATTTAAAAAATGGTTAATGTGTACGTTTTTAAAAAATGTTGCCCAGGCATGGTGGCACATACCTGTAATCCCAGCACTTGGGAGGCTAAGGGAATTGCTGTGAGTTCGAGGCCAGCCTGGGGTACATAAGTGAGTTCAAGTTCACCAGCCTGTACTACAATAGCAAGACTCTGTCTCAAAAAGAAAGAAAGAAAGAAAGAAAGAAAGAAAGAAAGAAAGAAAGAAAGAAAGAAAGAAAGAATTACAGTAAAGGATGAATTGCCATTAATCCCTCTCAAAATACTACCCCTAAATTCTAATATACTTACCCCATTTTTCGAAAGCTGTCCTGGAAGTCCTTTCTCGTGAATGTTTTTAGTTGTGTTCTCCTGGCTAGCTCGATGTCCTGAATCAGTTTAAAACATTCACCTTTCAAGGTCATTTTGACTTTGGGGAAGAGCCAGAAGCCACTTGGTGCCAGATCCAGTGAATAAGGTCAATGAAGACACACCATGATATTTTTATGAGCCTACATTTCCACTGGATACCACCTGGCAATACCATTCACTGTTGTTTTGATCACACCTCATAAAGACATTCAGGAAAGAACACTTCCAGAACTGCTTCAGAAAGTAGTAAGAACCATGGGATAAGTATGTTTGAAATGAGGGAGAGTATTTTGAGGGGGTTAAAGGTAATGTGTCTTTTACTACCATATTTTTAATGTAGAAATTCACTGCATATTTCATTTACTACTTGTATAAAGATTAAAATAATAGAAGTGGAGCCAGATACCCACAAAATCTTTGTTCCTGTCTTCCAGGTGACTTGCATTCTCTGAGCTTCCCAAAGGTGACAGCAGCCAGAAAATCTTGGCACTACTACCTATATTTCTGATGCCTTGGGAATTTCTCTATCTTTCCTATAATGATTCCCCTACTCGGACTGCTAGTTGACAAAAATGAGAGAGATGCAAAATGCAGTTACTGTTGAAGCTTAAAAAAAAAAAAGGAGTTAGTGACAAGGATAATCCAAGAATTGTCATTACTGTCAAATACAAGGATAATCTAAGAATTGCAGTTAAGCCAAGGAGTATTAATGCTTGGCTTTGAGATAGATCATCAAATTTAAGGAGCCTTCTAGTTGAACTCTAACAAATACTAAAATGGGTCTATGCCCTGGGGATATCCACCAACTCAGTTCTGGGAGGCCAGCCTGCATTTAATATTTTTCTTCAGTTGAGATACAAAGTGGAGAGTTCACGTGGATGAATGGAATATTGATTGTGTTTGTTGCGAGTCAAGAAATGCCAGGAGGAGGGATTTTTCACATGCATGCAGGCCTACGATGCCCACAGTCAGATGGGCAACTCTACCCCCCACACTGCAGAAGATGCTTCCAATAATCACGGGTCATGACACAAGTCCTTTATTCCCATGGCAAACAGCATTTAAAAATGAAGCTCCGTGCAATTAAGGTTTGCTGAGAATGTTTTCTTCTCACATATGGCAATACTTACCTTCAAAGCTCTCCTCTTTGGCTCTCAGGCTGCTTTGGAAAGCAGCTGGTCATGTGTGGCCTAATTGTGAGATGACTTGTTGTGTGATTCCAGTAGCATTGTTTATTTGTACAGTGATTCGGTGGAATTTATAAACTGCATAATATTGTTCTAGACTGTTTTCTTTTGAGTAAAAAGCCACATTTTCTCCAGCATTCATGACTGGGATTATAATTAGGTGGAGCACTCGAGATATTTTCATCCCGACTTCCTTCTGTTAATTAATGACATTCTACAAGAAACTCTTGCAACTAAATGGAAAGATGTAAGCAGAACATGGAAAGAGAACTAGAGTGACAAATCAAGTTGAAATCAATCTTTGTTTTGCATATGAGATCTTGTTAACAAATGCTCGCATGTAACTAATACAAGCTGTACGTTATTTCTAATTAGTTCTAGCTGTTCTCAGGAAAATAGAGTCAAATATGGAGAATCTTAAAAGCGATCTCTTTTGCTATTCTTGGTCTGTCCCTGAGAAGCCCCCAGAAAATGGTCCCAATTACTTGTCACAGTTTCTTTAATGATGAAATGTCTCCAGTGCTTCCAGGCCTATAAAAAGTTCTAAGAGAATTTGACCTTCCCATTTCGTTTCCTTTATTAAAAAGAAGCTTCATGTGGCTTTTTTTTTCCAATAAGAATATTTCTAAATAAAGTATGAATGGAATTTTCAAAGTACTTTGAAAGTTTCAAAAAAGTGACACTTCCAGGATCTGGGATGGGACTTGAAACCTTTATAATGTTCACGTATGCCGAGGCTGGAAAGTGACCTGAGGAGAAACGGAGACGTCACAAGGGCACAGCAAGTTATCTCTTGGCCAAACGTTTCCATCACAGTCTTGTTTTGGAAGATGAATCACCAACCAGGGTCTGGCTGTCAGACTTTTTTCATCCTGCAAAACGACTTTATCAATAATCTCAAAAGTGGTCAGAGTCTTGGGGAGACGCGTCCCCAGCTCACAGGAATGCAGAGTAGCAGATCAGTTTACTAGTGCATTACGGGGGCAGTAGCCTCCAACATCTTGAATGCTTGCCTCTTTTATCCAACAACCCCTCTCTGTGTACTGATAGAAACATCCCCATCTGTGCCACCACGAAGTTGGGTTCTTTATCCTAATTTCCTTGCTTAGCATGGACCTAAAACAAAGAGAACAGAAAGGTCAGGTGTGTTATGTAAGTGAAGTTAGTGTTTAATGAAATTCCCGACTTCCCGCAGGGAACAACGCGACACAGGAACCTATAGCCTTCAAATGTAGCTATTCTGATCATCTAAGATTGAATTTAAATCATTAATTTTTCATTTTGCTCTGTGCTGCAAGCCTTTTTTGAAAAAGGTTAAGATATGGTTCGTGAGCATAGATGAAAGCTATGCTGTCCATTGCCATTACATGCTTACTTAATTTCATTGCATCTCTAAGTGCATCCTTTTCACCCATTTACATAAATTTCTTGGGAGACTCTTGCTGTCACCCCTATCTGCTGTCTTCAAACTTTAGGATTCACTTGTTCCCTGAGGATGGAGCCATTTTTCAGGAACATACTGAGGGTAGTCTGAGCTTGGGGCTCTGGGTTGGGTGTGTGGAAAGGAGTGAGATGGGGGAAGAGATAAACTCACCCTCAGGATCCAGCTGGGAGAGGAGCTGTGCACCCAGGTGGCAGAGCAGTACTGTGTGATGCATGGTGTGGTGACATATGCGGCAGAGCTTGGGGGAGGGAGTACAGAAGTTTCTCAGAGAAAGTTCACTGGAAGAAGTGAGATATAGGGGGAAACAGTACAAAGTCCATCTTGGGTTAAGGCAGGGTCTCTGAATCTGCTAACTTGGTGGTGGGCAGTTGATTCTCTGTGGGTGGTGCCTTCCCCCTAGCAGCAGCTCTGACCTCTACCCAACCTGCCAGCAGTGCCTCCCCTGACCCCGTGACAACTGCACAGCCTCCAGATGTTGTCACATATCCTCAGGGGCAAAGTCACCCTAGTTGGGGACTGCGGGGTTAAGATGGCCAGTTTTCTCCCTGAATGAATGCAGTCGACCCTTAGAGAAGAGGGCACAGTGCTCAGTGTGCAGCCGAGGCTGGGGCTAAGGGTTCAAAGCACTTGGCTACAATACAAGCCCACAAGTAGGTCATGTCAAAGAGTGGGCAAGAGAATCTAAGAGACCAGGGTGGCCCGGGCCTGGATATACCATAATATATCACTGTAGTTATGACATTCATTTTTTACACTTAGGCTGATGTCTTGAAAGTGCTTAAAATAGTCTCAGCTTTATTCTAAAAAACAGATTCTTCTTTGAAAATACTCCAAATAAAAAGAGGGAATCCACGTACAGTTAATTACCTTAGAAGCCATTTCAACAATATCTTAGAAAACATCTAAATTTGTCCCACAGGAACAAATACGATTATGATTATGAGTTCCTTACCAGAACCAAAGGTCCCTAGGCCCCAGAATTCCTTCCCCTCTATATTACTGTTTTGCTTGAGAGCTTGAGCTCTACACTGAGTGCCTGAAATACATTACATCTCACAATAGCAAGCCCAGTCCACTATGAGTCTGTGTCTGCAGCAGGGCACCTTTGAGCAAAACCCCAGTCAGCAGCAGCCCCTGCAGACTTCCCCAGAAGGGACAGAAATGATTGTCTATGGGCAGCACTTCCCCTTGCTGAGGGTGCTGGAGGGGGACCCAGGAAAGAGTTCCCAGCCACTGGGTGTCCGGATCCATGCTAGTGACCTCCTCCGCAGGCTCCTCGTACCCCAGATTTGTTTTGTAATAATTCTAGCAGGAAGTGAGAAGACCCAGTGAGTCATGCAGAAATACATCCTTTAAAAACAAAAAAAGCCCTGGTTGACCTTTCCAACTTGCTCAGATGCACATTGCTCTTTCATTTCGCTTGTCTTTAACTCCCCATGCAAGCAG